>PVKM010015721.1:0-27597 GCA_004027735.1 Carollia perspicillata
TCTCCTCCCACCAAGAATCTGCACTGTTAGATATTCCCTACCACTTCCTCCCCTCTAAAGAAGACCAAAGACTAAAAAACTAACCCAAAGTACCCAATTGACGATTATGATGCTGCAGTAGGAAGAGGTACCTTACACAGAGCAAAACAAGAATATTAACAGCCCAGCCCTCCAAAGCCCAAACAGGTAAATTGTTTTCCAAATGCAAGCTGGTTAACAGCTTCCCTCCATTGCACTCCCCCCACCCAACCACCACCACCACCACCACCACCACCACCACCTTTGGGCTCTCTATGCTTTGCATCAATGCAGGTCCCTTAGAAAGTCAAATTCTCACTTACTCAGATCTACCAAGAATCCCCAGTGCCTTGCTATAGGAAAACCCCACAAACGGCAGTTCTTCACCAGAGAAGCCTGAGGGGCTCAGCTGGCACGGAGAGGATGAAACCCACGAATTCTTCTCTGGTTCATCAAAATTGGAGGTGTCATCATCAGACTTGAGGGTGGGAACGAAGGGGGGAGGAGCTGGTTAAAGAAAAACAAGGAGAAAGGAGGGAAGAGAGAAAAATTCAGACGATTCAACACTGTTGCAGAGAAAATCGCCTCACTCCTTCAGCGTTTGCGATGGCACTGCAGCGCCTGCTTTCAGTCTAGCTCGTACAGGCAGCCCCAGCCTGGGCTCCGACAGCAACAAGAGATTAACCCCTTCTCTGCCAACATGGCCACCCACCCGCAGACAGGCTGCTTTCCCTGCTGGGATAAACTGAAGGATAAACTCAAACAGGTCACTTGGTGGAAAAAAAGCACTTGGGGAACTCATGTGAGCAAGCTGCTCATCGCTGCTCATCGTTCATTGCTGATATTTCCAGAAAGCTCCTACAGAACATAATCCAGCCAGTGCCAGCATGCCTGATGACCTAAACCTATTCATTTTCTCTTCCAGACAGGTCTACATTATTAATATTCTGTGCTGATCGTTGGTATAAGATGGAATTTCTACGTTTTGTGGATTGACTGGAATGAGAGGGAGGAACAGAAAGGAGGATTTGAGAGGTATGTAACTCATGTTAGGATAGCACTGCAGTCTAGCTCGTTCATATCCAGAGGAGTATACTTGGAGCTCTTATTAACCACTTTTTTTAGTTCATTATCCCTCCTCCCCAGTTCAAGCAAGCCCCCTGAATCCACCGCAGTTTAATCAGCATAATGAAACACCAGGCAAATAAAGTTCTTCCCGATGATTTACAGCACCCCTGCACGCTGACGGTTCTAATGCACCGAAGGACATGAGTGTCCTACCTCGTTAAGGCATGGCTCCCAGCTAGGGGTATCTTACATCTTCTCCACTTCTGCAGACCTACTAAACTCTCTCAGTCAGGGAGGTGGAAACTTGTCCATCAGTCACCAGGAAGCTGCCCATGGTGGTGGGCTCCCAGGGGTATAGCCGGCCAAAAGCGTTACCATGGCTGCAGGCTGAAGCATCGGTGGCAGCCCGGCCCAGCGAGTTGGTGAGCTGGGCATCACATCCCCCGCAGTGCAGGCTTCATGCTCCCCACTCTGTGCGTGCTCCGCTGTGGCTGTGACCCCACCTGGCTGACTGCGTGGCAGGGGCCAATGCTGATCTGAGTGACAGAGCAGCATGAGTCACTGCCGGAGCTTGCTACAGCGCCCCCTAGGACAGTTGTCACAGCCCTTCACAGTCCAGACTTCTTTTTTAACTCCTTGTTTCCTGGACCAGGCTGTGTGCCAGGTCTGAACAGTCTGTTTTCTACTTACAGGCTTGAAAGCTTCTGGCTGTTTCCAAAGTTCACTGATGACAAGAAAATCGGAAACAACACTGGGAAGTAAATGGGGTGAAGAAGGGATGTGGAGGGGAGAGGGGATGAAGCCAGAATGAAAGCGTCTGGCTGCTCCCAGGAAGCACAAAAGAGCATTCTCAGAGCTTCAGGTGCATTGAGATGAGGTGGGAGATTGAAAATGTGCGCTGCCAGAAAATTACTTAACACCTCCAAGTGCTCAAGAGAATTTAAGTCTTCCCTGTTAGTAGTGGAATCTACTTGCTTAATCCTTTAAAAATTAGCTAATGGAAAGAAAAATTACATTGAAGGCTTCAGCCTACTTCCCATGTGTACTTCCGACAACACAGCCTCAAGTCCAGTCTGATTTCAATTACCCAATACCTTTTTTCAGCAAAAACATGTTTTTTAATAATTACATTTCATAAGAATCAAAAGGTTTTCCATCCTAAAATAAGGAAACTCGGATAAAGATTGAAGAAATGTATGAAGAGAGATTTGCAGAAAATAATAACATGGAATCATCGCGGTTAATGGGATGTGCTTTGCAATCTGACTGAATGAATTCAAGCTCTACCCCTTAACAGCTCTGTGATCTTGGGAAAGTCACTTAACCTCTCTGAGCCTCACTTTCAATACAGAGATAACTTTCTCCAACGGCTCTTGCATGGTTTAAGTAAAAAAAAAATCTATATAAAATGCTTGCACAGTTCTCAGCATGAACACTCCACAAAGACTGCCTGCTATTACTGTTACTGCTCACACAAGATACGTGTTTATCGCAGAAGCTGCATGTATTGAGGTCTGGTGAGATACAGCAGAGTCTAAACTGAATATTCTTTCCTGCACATGTCACTGACACATTCCTATGGATATTTGTGTTAATCATATTATACCATTTAATTCATATCAGAGGTTTAATTCCCTTTGCACTATATACTAATCTATCTTTAGGAGACTAAAATAGAATCCCACTTCTGATTGAGGATTGTGATTAATATAGGGGTAGGAGCCACCCTTTGTGAAGTATGATTTAGAATTAGTAATTCCACACTATAAAATAAGATTCCTCTTTAAAACTCCATCATGCTCAAAGTTAGTTATGTGGTCAAGATTAGAAAAAGGGCCAGACAGTCTTCAATAAAAAGAAGTCAACATGAAATATACCAGCTGATAACAAGTGAAGATATTCACAGGACAGATTAAAAACTAGAGTTGTAAACCTCCAGAGAAGTAATCAATTGAGAATAACAGTAAACTCTGAAAAGAAAAGCTTCTAAGGATCACATTTGGGCAGGGAAAAGACCCACAGCCTCAAGCCAAAGAGAAATGAGGGAACTGGAAATTGTCTACCCACCAGAAAGTGAGGAGGATGCTCACCCCTGACCAGGGCCCTTTAGGGGGAAAGAAACAAGATGGCTATTAAAACTGTAATCCCAGGTAGAGTGTCTGCATTTACAGTATCCTGCATGGCGTGGGAACTACAGTGCAAGAAATTAACATCAATACTGGTCCAGGATCACTGAGTACTTAGGGCACTGGCCTTCGCAAAGAAAGAATAACTTACAGGGACACTTTTACAACCCAGGGGACGGACACACACACACACACACACACACACACACACACACAATCCCTACTGGAAATGAGTTCCCAATAAAAAAGTAAAAACCAACAGCTACACAGAGCAAGAAAAAAGAGACCGTCCGAACTACCATGAAGGAGCATCAACAGATACAAAAAAAAAAAGAGGGGAAATTTGCCCTCCAAAAAATACAGATAAAAGAACCGTCTCAAATGAACCACTGAAAAATTTTGACTTACTATCAAGGTATAAGTGAATCGAAATTCTAATAAAAGAACAAAATACTCTGAAAAAGGACCACACACATTTGAAAGGAACCAAGTGGAACTTTGGAAAGTAAAAAGTATTATAACTGAATTTAAAGTTAAAAATCCACTGGATGCATTAAATAAAAGATTAGACACAGCGGAAGAGAAAATTAGTGAGCCGGCAGTCAAATCTGAAGAAAGTTACAGAGACCCGCGATTCTCAGTGTGATCTGTAGACTGGCAGCATCAGCATCACCCGGGAGTCACTGAGAATGCAGAGTCTCAGGTCTGCCCCACGCCCAGGGAGTCAGAGCCTGCATTCTAAGCACACTGTGATCAGAAACATGCTCATACAGAATGCAACACACAGAAGACATGAGAGGCCAAGGGACGAAGAATGAGAAGGTTCAATACACATCTAATTGGAGCACCAGAAAGAGAGTAGAGAACTTGCTCGATATCCGGGTGCCACATTTTAAAAAGATTATGTAAAATTTGGTCAAGTCTAAAGGCCACCAAATATGTGACTGCATCTGTATTGGAGGACTAATTCTCCTCTTTCTTATACCTTATGGAAAATGGTCCTTTTTTGATTCTCATAAACTAATATTTTTTGCTTTAAAAAAAGGCATTAGCAGGTCATTGAAATCACTGGGTCAGCGTCTATGTTGATGGAGGTACATATTGCATCTCAGAACATAGTAGGTGCCCAATAAATATTTACTGAACAGATATGTAATTACATGACTAGAAAATATCTCTTACAAGAGAGCACCTAACATAATGCAGGCCATGAAGAAGTTCCTTGATGTATGAGTTAAATAAAGAGGCTTTAAAAGTAGAGATTCTTCTGTCTGAAAAATATGTGAATGAGTACCTATATTAATATTTTCTGATACAGTATTACAAAATCATCATTTCTCCCCCACATACCCACCACACTCAATAATGACAAGTAACAAGCCATGTATTAAGATCTACTTTTCATTGGCAAAAGCCACTTCGAAAAATGGAAAAAAATCTTTCCCTATATATTTTAAAATAAATTGGCCTTGCTTGAGGTCACATCAGGGTACATTCTCCTTAGTGGCAGGGGTTTATCCACATAAGTTCTGGAGGGTTTTACTTTTTCCCACCAGTTGTATATAAGATAGATGGCAAAACAAGTCTTTCAGAAACAAAGAGCTATTCTAAGAGCTATAGTTAATCTCTCTCCTATAAATTCTCTCTTTTTTTTTTTTTTTTTGAATCCTGACATTTATTACAAGCTTTGAGGGAAAAAACTTGTATTGCCTTCAGAAATATTCAAAAAATAAAAACAAAGAGAGGCGAACCAAATGGATTCGTCCTTTGGCCCTACTTCTTTCTAACTTGCTCCATGGAGCTCCATTTACCCTATTCCTACCTTTAGTTGTTCAGTGTGCTGGGCAGACATTAATATTAAAAACACAAAGATTTTCTAGTTTTGTTACAAGGTTCATCGTCTACTTCCCCCACTGGAACGCAAGCTCCATGAGGGCAAAGACGGTGTTGTGTTCGCCATTGCACACCTCACCCTTAGAGCAGCGCCTGGCTGTCCACTCCACGTTTCACGTCCAGTCCTTAAAGAGATGAGTGAGTGACAGGAGCCTTAGAAGTGGGGTCATTTCTTACACCTAATGGGTTATTTCACACCATATGCCACTATAGGAAACTCAGAGTACCAACTGAGTCATGAACAACTGACCCATAAAATATATATATAGATATTTAAAAATCCATAAATAAATATATAAGTAAAAACACCTGAGCCTGGATATAAAACCCCTATGACTTTCAATCATCGCTTGGGTTACAAACATTGGCGCTGGGTTGTGTGTGACAGAGCAGTAGATGAGTAACAGCCAACACAGTGTCATAAAAGACAAAGGCACATAAATAAATGTAATGATTTGGACTATACCTGGAACATAGTGGGCATTCAGTTAATATTAAATCAAAACCATTTCCAACTTCATTCTGCCTACCATGATGTCCTGCACCTTTGAAAAAACAAAACAGGGGTGATGGATATGTTCATTATCTTCAGTGTGGTGATGGTTTCACAGGGTATACATACACCAATATACATATTGATTAATTAGTTGCTCTGTTCAAACCTAAAAGACTACAAAAAAATTAGCTATCTTCCAGTCCCTTAAATTCTGAGGCACTACTGTGATCACATTTTCCCATGTTAAAAACACAGAACTGCTGCCCTGGCTGGTGTGGCTCAGTGGACTGATTCGTCCACCTGCAAATCAAAGGGTCGCTGGTTCAATTTCCTGTCAGGGCACATGCCTGGGTTGCAGGCAAGGTCCCCAGCAGGGGGCGCATGAGAGGCAATCACACATTGGTGTTTCTCTCCCTCTCTTTCTCCCTCCCTTCCCCTCTCTAAAAAAATAAAATCCTTAAAAAACAAAACAAAACACAGAACTGCAATGTAAGTAGAAGCTATTTATGTCATTTAGAGGTCAAGATGTAGACGTGAAAAGTAGAGAACACATAAACGGAGTGATGGTAAGTTTTGCTGATGCGGATGCAGTGGGTTTTACGTGTTCCTGCAGGAAAATGTCATGGAGGTGAGTGAATTTCAAGAGTTGGTTAAAAGGCATCTTTGTGGGCTAAAGTGCAGAAAAGTGCTACTTTAGAAAAGCCACAGAACAGCAACCCAAGAGGCTGTGGATAATGAGGCTGCAAAGTAAGTGAAAGTGAAATCGTGGCTGAACCTCGAAAAGTGGGGAATCCTGGACTGGATTGACAAAAGGGATTACTAGAAAGAGTTTTAGAGTGCTGGATTGGCCTCAGTTCCTGAGACTGATAGGATCATTTCAGAAGTGATGGTTGCAAGAGGTCGATGCTAGAAACCTCTGAAGGGCAAGTCAACAGCAGTCAGCATGACAAATTCTATACTCAGGAGGTGATAACAGAACAGAGAGGATGTGGGTTAACAGGAGACAGGCTACAGAAAGAAGTGGCAAAATGTAACAACTGATACAAGAGCATCACTTGTTATCACCTGAAAAATATCAATGACCAACTAACTCCTTGTTGTTGTTGATGGGAACACCTCCAAAAAAAGGGGGTTACAATAGGAAGAAGAGCAAGATAATCTAGTATCAGAGGTCTCATGAGAATGAACCAAGAGAGTAAGTTAGGCAAATAGAGCTATTACTAATATACAGAAGTAATTTGCCCATGAGAACAGGTTATATTCCTTAAAGTGTCAGACAAATCCCCTATTTTCTTCCCTCCAGGTAGGAAGTGATCAGATATAACTCATCCAAATAACACATTGTATAAGAAATTCAAATAGAAGATAAATCAGATACAGTTCTCAATAGAATTAAGTAAATTAAGTTATCCCATCCCTTTGCTTCCCAAGTCATAAAAAAGACTTTAGGGTAATGTTGATTTGGCTCGTGATTAATTTTTACAATGTATCTTCAAAGTAAATGAATAAGGAAGTTTGAGTTACTGAAGTATGCTTCAATCAATCCATCTCGAGGACGCTAGGGTCTGGCTGCTAACAGTTAAGTAGTTTCCTCTCTGGTGGCTGTTAAGGGATCTCGATGGAGTTGTGTACTTTGTCTGAATCTCACCTTTTGCAAAAGCTGTGTTCCTACTAAGCTACTTAATATCAAGTTCTTGGTTGACGACCTGTTTTCCCACAGAATTATACTTTTAGAGATGCTCTCTCTCGTTTCTGGATGGCACTCTAACTGGATTTCAAACAGCTCTTTGTTCTGCTTTTGTTTTTCCCTTCCCTCTCAGTGTAGGTACTCAGTGACCTGGGAAACAGCTACATAGGCTAGAAAACACTCAAAAGACAATCTTTTCAAATTGCAACTAGGCATGACTGCATTTCTCTGCAAAGTTGGGTTTGTATATAGCCAGTCTAGAGCCCGGACAGAAGCCCCCAGACCACACTTTTAAGTTTTATTGTTTTAACAATAGCACATGAACTGGTTCACTGGCTTCCATCCCCCAGACCTGCTCGCTCTGGACCCCAACAACTTTCCCTGAATTACCTCCCCCCCAAATTACTTATACCCAAGAACACATCAGATTAGATTTACTCTTTGCTGCCATCAGGATTCTGTAGTACCACCCTGGCTGGTGTAGCTCAGTGGATTGAGTGCAGGCCTGCGAAGCAAAGGATCGCGGTTCGATTCCCAGTCAGGGCACATGCCTGGGTTGCAGGCCAGTTCCCAGCAGGGGACGCACGAGAGGCAACCATACATTGATGTTTCTCTCCCTCTCTCCTTCCCTTCCCCTCTAAAGATAAATAAATAAAGTCTAAAACAAAAAAAGATTCTCTAGTATCTTTTCCTCCAATATTTTTTAAACTTATTTTTAAATTTTTACTATGAAAACTTGCACATACACAAAATTAGTAGAAGGTAGAAAACTGAATCCCTGTGTGCCCATCACACAGCTTCCACAACTAGCAACTCCCATTCCCATTTCATCTCACCCCCTCCCTATCTTGTTTGCAGCTTGTTGATTATTAAAAGCAAACCCCAGAGATCATATCATTCTACCCATAATTGCTGTGGGAGATATCTCTAGCACAGGGTTTCTCAGCTGTGGCACTGCTGACATTTAGCAATGGAGAATACTTTGTTGTAGGGGGTTCTCGTGTGTGTCGTAGGGTGTTAGCCGTATCCGTGACCTGGGGACAAGGGAAGGAAGGGGGAGGGTGGTAGAGAAGGGTTATGAAGGGGCCAGAAGAAACTTTCAGGGGTAATGGATATGTTCATTATCTTCAGTGTGGTGATGGTTTCACAGGGTATACATACACCAAACTTAAAACACTTAAAATACATATACTTATTGTATGTCTAGTATTCCTTACTAAAGCTATCTCTAACCACTGGGAAGGGAGGATATTCTGTCCCCAATCCTTTCCTGGTCTACGGAGCTTCCATCCAGGGTCCTTCACCCCATGAGGTAGAAGTGTTAAATAAACACATGCAGTCTCACCCTTTAACTCACTCCTACCTGAAGGAAGGCGCCGGACATTCATCGGGCTGTTTTATTGGAATACAACGTTACTGCGCTGGGAGAGTGAGAACCGGGCTTACATGTCCTGCTTCACTGCCTGTGTCCAGACATGGCAACACTCAAGTGACCACTCTTGTCCTCCTTGTGTCCACCAGGCCCGCTGCAGCAGCCTCTCTGTCCATAAGGGAAGGCCTGCCACTGTTCTCTGTTCGGTAGGACAGGTGAATTTAATAGACCCCTGCATCAAGGGCTATCGAGCACTTGCCTTGCCAAATCTGGTCCCTGCCTGGCTGTCAATTCTGTGTCCTTTGTTAGTCAGAATTTTGAGGGACAGGAAGGGTGGGTCTTAGAACCCAAAGTGTCAGTGCTATACCTTTTCTTCCTATCACCAGGGATCAACAGAGTTGGCCACACTTATTTTCTCTTAAGTGGGACACTGAAAATTATTTCCGAACCTTCGGGCTGGAACAACCTGGACCTCCTATTCTTCATCCCAGGCTTTCATCTATTTTTTGACTCCTGCCAACCTCCCTCTGTAATTCTATCCAGACATTCCCTCAGAATAGGTACCTAAATGCAATCACCGCACTTCACAGAACTGACGAGAAAGTCGGCTCCTGGATATAGTCCCAGATGTTTAATATAATTTTGAATCTTTGGCCAAATCATTTCCATGGTTGCTTGGTTGTGGAAGGTTTTCTGGCAAGTGAGAACTGAAGGGCTGTGGACTCCAATTTATGGGCTTTGTCTGCAAACCTATTTCCTGTTTTCCCATCTTCTCCCAGGAAAGGCTCTAATTCACGGCACTTAGTACCGAACTGAAGTCTAAAGTGCGTTGTGGGCTGACACTGAGAGCACCACGGGAAAAGTCACAGGAAGTCTCCAGGGCATACATCAGAGGGTCAAGGCCCACCAGGTCACAAGGGGCCGCCTCATTCGGGGGGAACCCAGTGATGAAAGTCCTCAAGGCTTTTCTGAGCAAACCATTCTGCATTTCTTTCTCATGGAACGGAGGCTCCTGTAACTGTTCACATTCTGTTTTGCTTTGGCCACTGGAAGGCTGACGGCCCCAAATCTGTCTTCTAGCAACTTGACAGGAACTTGTTTGTTTTCACCTTTAGCCCTGACTTTATTTCCTTACCCTGATATTCCTGTCACCCAGATTTCTACATTTTTTATTTTTATCCCTTTAATTCAGCTATTATAGCTAAAATAAGAAGTTTCAATATATCTTGGAATAAAGTAAAATACTACATATGTTTAACATCCTTGGATGTAGCTTCTAAATTCAGACTACAGGGGGGAATCCTATAATTCTAATTGATAAGCATTTAGCTCTTTTTAGTGTATTTTCTCCTGTCAATGGCTTACTCTCTAAAAACAGAACAGCCCTCAAGAGACACATCAATATTCACCTGTATATCCCCTAAGACTATAAGAGCTACTGGCTATATGTCTTCATTAAATTTTTTAAAGCAAACATATTTTTCCCTGACCAGTGTGGCTCAGAGGGTTGAGCATCATCCCACAAAGTGAAAGGTCGCCGGATAATTCGCAGTCAGGGCAGGTTCAGCGCCCAGTCAGGGTGCGTACAAGAGGCAACCAATGGATGTTTCTCTCTCAAATTGATGTCTTTCTCCCTCTTTCTCTCTCTCTCCCCCACCTACCCTTCAACTCTTTCTAAAATGAATAAACATAACCTCAGGTGAGGATTTAAAAAATGTAAAAAGTCAAATGCAGAGAGGCAGAGAACAGAGCATTGGTCCCCAGGGATAGAGAGGGGGAAAGGACAATGCTGGTCAAAGGGCACAGCACAATGACCGTAGTTAAAGACACTATCCTGAACTCTGGGGACTGTTAAGAAAGTAGATTTCAGGTGCTCTCACAACAACAACAACAAAAGGTAAGCCCTGACAGGTGTGGCTCAGTTGGTTGAGTGTCATCCTGCAAAGCAAACAGACGCTGGTTCGATTCCTGGTCCAGGCACAAGCCTAGGCTGCAGGCTCGGTCCCCAGTCAGGGTGCATGTGAGAGGCAACCGACCAGTGTTTGTCTCCCACATCAGTGTTCCTTTCTCTCTCTTTCTCCCTCCCTTCCCCTCTCTCTAAAACAAATAATTTTTTTCTGGTTTTAATATTTGCTTTATTCTCAAATCATACATCTTTTGATCTTAACATTACAGTCTTAGTTATGTCGAAAGAAGTGATGGTATTTGTTGGGACATATGTGTGTGTCTTTAAAAATACAAATTATGTTTTAATAAAAGAAAAAAGCTAACTATGTGAGGAGATGGACATATTAATTATTAATTACAGTAATTAATTATTACTGTAGCTTTACTACAGTAATAATTTCACCATGTATACATATATCAAATCATCACACTGTACACCTTCAGTATATACAATTTTTACTTTTAAAAATAATTTTTTAAATAGTCAGGATTCAGTTGGATGAGAATTCCCTTATACAAATGCTGGGGGTAGCGGGTGGGAGGGTGGGAGGGAGAACACGGGTTAAACATAAGGAAAAACTAAGATAACCACAGAAGGCCCAGTGAGTCAAGTGCAGCAGCAAGAAGTGTTAAGATGACCAAGACTATCAGTAATCCATCACAGGGTCATCTCCTCCCAAAGATGACCATGACCTTCAAAAACGGGCCTCACGATAAACATCCTGGGCCACATTCTACACTGGCATGTATCCTCCATGGGCACTATATAATTTACAGAACAGAGGTTACACTTCCTTGTAAACTCAGTAAACCTAAAAACTATAAACAGCCTGACAGGAAAAGAGTAGAACAAAATCTGAGAATTCTGACACAATACTAAAAAGTCAAAATCTACCAAAGCACAAAATAAAGTTACTCAGGTGATTAATCAGCATTCACTGACTTACCTGAGTAGAGATATGTTTTTAGGAATAATCAGTAAGTACGTGCATAAAAAATTGGCTGCTTATTCAAAAATATTACAGAGATAAAAAGACAAGGCAAGAAAAGATTAAGTATTTGAACAGCAACTAAAAGAAAATTTATCGAGTTTTTCTAAAAGCAAAATAGACTGCACTGAAAATATATTGCTAATTAAAAACTTGGAACCTTGGAAGTTTAGGGGGATTGATACTTAAAGATTAGAAAAGTAAAACAATGTGGCTACCCGAAGAAAAAAGTTCCCAAGAACAGACTTAGGAAACTCAGCCTGCTGCAATATTTTGTCAGGAGGTTAGAGAAGCCACCAAAAGGGCTTTCTGGACAACACTGGATTTCAACCCAACTCACATATTCCAGCTGAAGGTGTGAGCTATGGTAACCACCACATGATTCCAACTAGAAGCCTCACTTTGACTCCTAGAAATGAGTTCCATTTTCCCACTTCCCCTCATCAGCAAAAACAAAAACATGCAACTTAAACAGGTCGATTGCTTTCCTACTGGTTCTAAACTATGTTAATCATTGGGTCTGGTCACTGGAGCATTCAATCAACAACACGGCCAACAAGAGAATGAACAGAGGTTCAAAAATTTACTGATTTGTAAAAATACAAGCATTTTGGTTTTGTTGACAATACATCAGGTCTTTGTGTTTAACAAATTTAGTTGGCACTAATTGATTGCAAAGTGATGTATGAATGAATCCTCTGTGTGTATGAAGATTTTACATGCTTGTGAGCAAAGACAAAAATCTTAAGAGGAAAACCAATGAACACAAGGCATTTACGGTTCTCATGCAGGCTTGGCCATCGGCAGAGAGACCTGGGCACTTCGCCTGGTCTCTGAATCTTTTTCCGAACCTGGGGATGAAATACCTAGGTCTACTTCTCCTCCGGGAAGAAACTTAGTCAAACCAAGTGAACGCCTTCGAACACCATCTCTCTAACTTACTGAGAGATAATATTCTAAGGGCACACCAACACAGTTTGATAAGTGACCCGGTTCTATGCAAACAATTTTAAAGTGGAATTATCATTCCAAGACAACTACACTACATCATTAGCCTCTTCTTGCCTGTAGATAATTAAAGCCCTTGTTTTTACAATTTATACCAGCTTCTGTGGCCCACAATAATTTCAGATCATTCTCAAGTGTTTCTTAATCCCAACACCGGAATTGAAGGAACACGGCTCTACTTACAGTTACGAATGTTATTCCAGTCGATTTTAGAGAAAAAAGGGTGGCAGCAAAGGCCTTCAAACTTCAGTCTCTCTTTCTGGCCACACAACAAACTCTGAATCAGATCCACTAATTCACTGCTGACTTTAGGGTCATCTGGAAACTTCAAAAAGCGCTATTCCAAAAAAATAAAATAATTATTTCCTTAGCAAATTCGGCTTCACATGTCCCCAAGTTAAGAAAGTATTACTCATTTATATTTTTTTCTTTTTCTAAAGAAGGAAGTTTTGTGCCCTCGTCACTTTGGACCAAAGGCATGCTCCCAAAATAAAGGGCCTGCTCACATCAATAGGCCTAGTTCCTTTGCAAGGGTTCAATATTGTTCATGACTTGACCCCTGCTCCTCTCCCATTTCATCTAGCTACGCTCCCCATTTCGCTCTTTGCTGTCCAACAATGATGAGCTATTTAGGGCTTCCAGAACAAACCACACTGTTCTGTCTGCCTAGAACACCCTCCCTAACCCGAGCCCTTCTTCCCTGCCTGCCTCTTGCACCCTATTACTCCCTCCTGAGCCCTCCCTCTGTACTCTGCCTTTGCACACACACAGTGCATTCTGACTTGTGTGATGATGAAGGCAGAGAGATCCTTCTCCTTCTCGCTCATCACTGTAAACCTGGTACAGGTACCTAACAATGCCTAGTGCAATCCACTCACTGCTAAATGGATGGATTAAAATAAAGAAAATGAACCAGCCCCAAGAATCATCTAAGGGGAAACTTTAACTTAAAAGGAGACTCAAGAATAACAAATAATATATGTGTGTATTAAGCATATAAAACATTTATTATAAGTATAAAAATATGTATTAAGTATTTCAGAGAGATGAAATTGGGTAACATACAAAAACCTGTGAAATATGATTTTTCCTTTTGGTTGAAACTAAAACATATATTTGTAAGAAATGGGCTTAATAGAGTGGAAAGTCAGTTATTAGAAAATAGTTTTACATTCTACTTCATATATATTACTGTATTTCTAATTCATGTCCTCTACCACATTGGATAGCTATTAGTACTAAGAAGCAGTATATTGCATAATATCAAGAGCATGGACTGCAAAACCAGACTGCCTGCGTTATTTTGGGCAAGTTACTTAACTACTCTGAGCTTTGGTTTCCTCATCTGTTAAATGAAAATAGTAATATCCACCTCACAGGGTTATCAGAATTTGCCAAGTTAATAAACTACATTTCATCAGTTCTAAGACTCACATTTATTCACACTTAACAGTACTGAAATCAAAATGCATTTATAATCAATCAACTATCATAGATTAATTGGCAACAGGTTTTCTTCTGTAATAATGACAAAGGCTCACAATTGATTACTGTTGGCTGAAAGTCAATAAAATACAATTAATAAAGTGTTTAGAACAGCTTTTGGCACAAAATAAGTGCTGTATAAGTATGTGCTACTGTTATTACCAGTACTGCCGGTTTATACCTTGCAAATGTTTATTCCACAATCTTTAAATGACATTTCTCAATGTTACTTCAAAATCTACTAATAGCTCTTTACCTGGAAATTCATGATGTTATTAAAGGTTCTCGCTGATGTTCCCTCAGTGAATGGGGACCTTCCATAAACCATCTCATAAGCAATAACCCCCACGGACCACCAGTCGCAGTCTAGGCTGTAGACGCCTTTTCCGTCCCCATTCGTCACTGTCAGCACTTCCGGAGCCATGTAATCTGGGGTCCCAATCGGGAGTTTGGCACTCACCTGGAAACATAAACAAAACGAACTCAACAAACTCTCAGTTACCCTCAGACAGGCTGCAAACAGCCGCAGTTCTGACACCAGATGATCTGCCACTGATTACCGTTCTCCTGGGCTCTCGAACCTCTGTCAAGAGAGGCTCACTGTCAAGAAATGCAAATGACTTACTGATTTTTTTTAAAAAGCACATAATATAATCCAAAGGCAAAAGGCAAAGAGTTGTTGATGATATACATACCTTTTGGTTACAGTACAATGAGAGCAGAATATATACCTGAAGTGGAAGATATCTTTCCTGGTACACGTTACTGATATAATAGGACTTCTTTTAGTTATAAAACAGCAAAATGATAGTAAGTCCTAAAGATGAATCTATACAATCAACCTAAAAACTAGCAGCTAGCTGGCAACAAATATTACAAACGTGTTATATCTCCAGTTTAAATATCTGGGATCAACATTCTGACTTTGACACATCCACAGGGCAAGACATGAAAACGTGCACCAGAGGTCAAACGTTAATAAGTTCATTTTCCTCACCCCCAAGGAACCCCTGTTCCTTGGTTCCCTCCCCACCAGGGCCCTTGAATCCAATGGCACCCAAGCACCTGACCTTGGCCAAGAAAGATTAGGACAGTGTAGGATGTCTTTTTACAAAGCTAAATATATTCCATTTAAAGAACTGCCCTGTCCTTTTTTTTTCTGAGAATTTGTCCTTCTGACTGTTTTAGTGTTTAAATGTCCTTTGTTTCTTGAAATGATGCTCATGACAGACGTAGGTTTTCTGCCCTTCACCCCCACCCCTTCCAAGGCAGTACACTGGCAACACTTTCAGTCTTCAAAATTGTTTTCAAGTTTTACTGAGCCACGAAATTTGAAGTCTAAGGATCACCCCTCCACCCTTCTCCCCCTCACAAGAGAGCACCTGATGTTAATCATACGCACTGTATTGACCAGGTGTCCAATGACCCTCCAACTAAAAAGGCCTCTCTCACATCAGCAGCCACATGGCACAAAAGAACTCTCTCCTCATTGACAGATGTTAAGTGTCCCTGAGTAAGCCAAGAGGTTTTATGGGTAAGGCTACGTGTCCTTAATGCTGGGCTTCATATCAAGAAAGTAAATTTGCTTTGCTTTGGGAATTGAGAGGAAAGTAAATGTCTAGAGAGGACGCTAGGAGATCTCCCTTTCTCAGTGAAGAAGACCCAAGCTTCTTCAGCCTGTAACCTTAATTATGTCCATTCTTCTGTCCAGAGACCCATTGTGATAGGAGACAGATTCATTCTCCCTACTCCCTCTCTTTTTACCACCTGCCTAGGGCCCACCAGAGGTTTTGCCAAACTGTAAACCCAGAAAGCAGTGTGATACTGTTATTCTTGACACCAGTGTCATCCATTGCTTTGGGCAACAGGATGTCCACTGCAAGTACCCACTTGGGAAAGCTAGATGGCCACACCACCTGAGAAAGCCACAGGTCTATGCTGATGGACGAAAGTGAAGAGAAAGGAGAAAATATATATCAGACACCCTCAGCTTGAGGAACTGAAAGTAGCTTAAGTCAAGAGGAAGCCTTAACGCTGGGCAGGCTGACCCAGACTTCTGTCTTGTAAAGTGTGCGTAAATGTTAATTAACTCAACACAAGGTTAGGATTCAACTGTAGAGTTTGGGGGGTTCAGGGGGTGGGAAAGAAACTTAATAATGACAGTAAGAAATATCTTTTAAATATCAAAATAAGAAAAGAAACACTATAATACCTTAATTTAACTGGGTATTGGTAATGTCACTGTATCATTGATTAAATGCTCACTTAGCCTTTATGCTTGATTATCTTGCAGAACCATTAATACACAATTTTCAAATACGCGTCATTTGCACATTGTTGGGTTTTATTTTCCCATCGCACTAGGCTATTTGAAACTATTTGGTTCTCCCTCTTTGTAGCTCACTTGGCTTGGTTACTTGTTCACAACCAAAGAGTTGAAAGGAAAAGGAATTTGGCTATCAGCATGACCCAGAAAAAAGTATAAATTGTCAATGCCTCATTTTCAAACTCATGATTAGACGTATCAAAGAGGGTCGGATAACTCCCCAGCTAAGTCTTGCCTGTAGGAGGTATGTGATCATATACATTTGTATCTCATCATGTTGTAAATTTTCTAAATTTTAAAGAAAAATACTCTCTAGCTTGCTTTTTCTACATCTCCTACGATAGTAACTAATAAGAATTGACAAAAACTTTTAATGACTACCAACTTTCCATTAGCTGCTGATCTCCAAGCACATTAAACCTGTTCAAGCCCTGGCTGGTGTGGCTCAGTGGATTGATTTTTGAGCACTGGCCTAAGAAGCAAAGGGTTGCAGTTTTGACCCCCCAGTCAGGGCACATGCCTGCGTTGCGGGCTAGGTCCCCAGTAGGGGACGCGTGAGAGGCAACCACACATTGATGTTTCTCTCCCTCTTTCTCCCTCCCTTCCCCTCCGTCTAAAATAAATAAATAAAATCTTTTATCAAAAACCCCCAAAAAACACCTGTTCAACATGTAATCTCACATATCCTGATAAGGACTTTGCAAGATGCTTTCACTCTCCTCTGGGGGCAGCTCAAGCCAGCTAATCTGGGTGAGATATTAAGGGAATCCAGCCTTCCTCACAGGCCCCAGTTATATGAACTTTAGTTCATTTTTACTATATTGGCAGGGAAGAAAATGCACCAGTTTAGGAGGAAACAATAAATGACTAGGAGACAGAAGGGTCAGTCATATTTAGAGAGAGAGAGAATTTTTAAAAAGAAAGAAAGAAAAGGATTAACCTAACAGATTCTTTTACATGCAGAAAGCAGATGAGAAGGTAAGACACCACTGTCTTCCTCTGTCTTCCTCTTTCCAAGACCCTTCCCATAAAATGCTTCAACACAAAATCGCTTCAACCTATTTTTTCCCATCTAGCTGCCCAGGGCACACATGTCTGCAGAAGCAGGGGGTAAAAAAGTCTATGTTGTTCCGTTTGTGGAAAAGAAATAAAATCTTTTCACTCCTTTATAAATCTCAAAAGGGCTATCTTCTACGGGTTTCCAACTGCTAAATGGGGCTGATACCTCCTTACAATTGTTTTCCTGAGAGCTGAAGGAGACAGGTCAGAAATGTTAGTTGTTGTCCATTCTTTGAGGTTCTAATAAGGTGAAGTGGGTTACACAGCATGTGGGTTACACAGCAAGTCACACAGCACGTCGATGGCCCATCTCAGCTCAACGCCCAAAGCTGTTAGGAAACACAGGCAGTGTGGTCCACCCGTGTCTACTACCAAAAATACTCCAAAGCAATATTCTGACTAAGAAGCTTGAAATAAAGACAATGGGAGATGAAAAACACAACAAATTTAAGATTCATAAATATCTAAAATACATAGATAATATTTGAGAGTGGTAGGGCAAGGGGTTAATTGATTTGGCGTCAGTAGCTTATAATAATTTCGGTCAATGTGGATTCAATTTTATATAGTATATTTTGAGTGCAAAAAAACATTGAGAACCTACTTTAGGCCTATAAAATATTCTATTTAAAGGAAACACATTTTAAACCTACCACCATTGATGAAAAATACCAAAAAAACATAATTCTACATCCTAACTTAATCTCGGTTGCAGATTCTTGATCTTCTATAATAAAAGGGCTTTTGCACTTAAAACAATGCTGAAAATTCCTTCTCTACTGAGAATTTACATTCTCAGCCGTAAAAGCAGAAAGTTCTAGAGAAATTATTCTGTCTCCAGGAAGAGAGGAGGTGCAATACTCCTGAGTGTACAGAACTGAGTACCACATCTCCTTGATGAAAATAATCAGGGGTTAAGATTGTTGAGCTGCAAATAAAACTGCGTGCCTCCGGGAGGCTCCCTGCCTGGAGTGAAGGTTGCTACAATTAGAAGAAGTGGAAAGGGCAGTTTGAAGCACTGAAAAACAGAAATTGCAAATAAAAAAGGAGTCCTGTCTCTCTACAAAAGGCTCTGAAGAGATTGACTCCAGATGCAGAGATAGGGCTTCAGCTTAATTCCCAAGCAGTGACTTTGGATCCTAACCTAGCATTTCAAGTAGGTTTTCCTACAGCAAATACCTTATTGCTTGCTCTCATTACCTAGATTTCTGATGTTTCTCAATCCACTGCAGTGGTTCTCAAACAGGGGTGATTTTGCCACCCAGGGAACATCTGGCAATGTCTGGAGACATTTTGGGTTGTCACAACTGGAAAGGAAGGTGCCACTGGCATCTACCTAGTGGACAGAGGCCAGGGATGCAGCTTAAACAGCCTGTAACACGCAGGACAGTCCCATACCAAAATGGCAGTGGTGCTGACTATGTACCTGTGACTCAATTTATTTCTAGATGCATGAATTTTCAAAGTCATGAATGCAATGTAAAAGTTTTTTAATCCTAGGTTGTAAAATTTTGTTTTACTTAACATTTTTTCTGGGCTTTATTTCACCATAAATGCAATACCTAACTTTTCATGCCTGTTTCTAAGCTGTACATGATTTTTTTTAAATGCTTTGGTTCTATCATCTAATTCTTAATATAATGATCAAGGGAATAGATTATACAACATAATATGAAATAATACCCACCTTTCCTCCAAGGAAGTTGAGGGGGAAAAAAGGTAATTTTACATAGTGCCCTTTACACAAAGGACTTAACTCTCACAGCTGGGGCATTCTGGAGAGCAGCTTCTCTAACCCCTTAATTTATGCATTTTTATTAGAATCAGTATTTTCTAGAGAAAGAATAAAAAGGCAGATTCATAAGGACTTGTCTAGGTCACCAAGTGGTTCAGTTGTGAAATTACTCTTAAAATCTAACTTGGTTTTCTCTTAGACCTACCATTTTCGCATAACTGACTTCCATAGTCAGTTTAATATGTATAAACTTTATTAGAGTGTTTAATATATATATATATTTTTTTTTTTACTTTGTCATCTTTTCCCTAAAGTATTCTCACTTTTGATCACAAAGCTATCCTCCTGCCTTACTACTTGGCACATGGAATACACTTTAATTTTTACCATAGTTCCAGGACTTAGAATTGACATTTTGAACACCTGGTCCTTAATGCTTAAGGAAGAATATTTAGTTCAAATTCTCTGATGATTAATTAAAATTTGCTGCATAGAAAAGAGAGGGTTTGAGATAAAGTTACATTTCATCAAAATATTTTAAGGTTAAAAAAACATAATGTAACAGAAGACAATCTATAATAGGCAAGGAAAGTGAAGGGAAAAACAAACTAAGCATTTGCCTTTCTTTTCAACCAAACTATAAGAACTATAAGAATGTTCCTAAAAATGTCTGGTAGGGTATAAACAGGTATCATAACATAAAAAGGTGCCAAGGTCAAGCAAGTCTGGGAAACAGCCCTGCGTCCCCCTCCCCACTCAGCCCGCTGGAGAAGTAACTGCACACCCCGCCAGACAGAGGCTCCAAAATGTCACTCAGCTTTATCCCAGCATTTCCCAAACTCATGAGGATCACAGATCACTATCTTACTGCATTTTGTTACCGTCTTATTTGCATTCATTTTAGCAGCTGATCCAAAATCCACTAGCTTGATGTGTCCCGTTCGATCAATGAGAATGTTCTCGGGCTTGAGGTCTCTGCACGAAAATCAGGGCATGAATTAGTGTTGTCTTCTCCATGTCTATCAGCAAGTACTCACTAACCTAGGGTACTGATTCAGCCAAGAACCTAGTGCCTGTGTTCTGCTATACAGACCTCCCTATCAATGGATGTACATAACCAGCATACAACTTGCAAAACAAATTGAAATAGAGGAGGAGGAGGATCCCTGTGATTCCTGCTCTAACCATCACTCCATTTCCACAACATTCTCAGACAGACATAAAACATCATATGAGTGAGGATGACAAACACACTTCCTGAGTGAGGATTTTGTGGAACACGTTTGTAAATGACTGACAGGTGAGGTCAGAAGTACAACTCCATGGTGTTCTCTTCCTACATGGTATGTCAGTTCCTTCTGCAAATCACATTGTTTTTCTGCCGTATAACCCAAAGAACCCACCTAAGAGTTTCTGGTCTTATTAACTATGTTTACAGATCTTCTTAGCAAACTTGAGAATGTTATAGTTCTAAATCTATTTCACTGTTGAATGGGTAAGCTGAAATGTCTGCCATTTCGGAGAACTTAGTTTCAGCCACTTATAGTCAAGACTGGCTAAAAATTGGATGAAGTGTTATTTTGATGCTGAAATCATTTGCCCATTTATTCTATTGTTGGAACTCCTAGGAGATACAGATAAATTTTCAATATACTACCAGAAGTCTCACTTACCGGTGTACATATCCCATCTGATGAACACTGTGAACAGCCAAAATCAGTTCAGCTAGGTAAAACTGAATCATATTTTCATCTAATTGGTCCTCATATCTATTT
Organism: Carollia perspicillata; assembly: GCA_004027735.1. Lineage (NCBI taxonomy): Eukaryota > Metazoa > Chordata > Mammalia > Chiroptera > Phyllostomidae > Carollia > Carollia perspicillata. The sequence continues at coordinate 20,985 of PVKM010015721.1, forward strand.
AAAAGCGACAGCAAGTCCCCTCCAGGCTGATATTCCATGACCTGTAAAGATTGCCAAAGTTATTAACTCCTCATACACCCCCGAAAAGGAGATGTCTCAATTAGCTCCTCAAACCCTACCTGACGTGTTGTGATTACGATGTCTCCACAAAGTAATGAAGATGGGTGAGACATACTGTAAGTCACATAGAAAGAGGTCCCTGCCCTAAGGAAACTACATACATTCCCCAAGGGAATCAACACAATGAAAGACTAGTACCAGACACCATGCACAACATTTGCAAGGCAAGCTTGAAAAGTTGTATTAAATCTACCACTCATGCACCCACCCACCCACACTGACACCCTAGACATTCCCTAGGATTAGGTACACAGACTAGATGGAAATTCCTAGAGGGCAACAAACCCTCTTGTACCCTTTTTCATTGCCCTTGGCGCCCGGCAGAATACGGGAGGCATGCAATCTCTGCCTTTAACAGTCGGTCACTGTAGAAGGCACTCTGACTCTATTGAACATTCAAATGTGAATATATATTGTCTGACCTCATAATTCCACTTCTGACTATTTTACAGGAACTTTTTAATAGTTTGTACACAAATAGGTAAACAGATTCACTGCAGCACTGTTTGTAACACAGAAGAAAAACCTGGAAATCACCCCAAAATATCCATCAGTAAGAAACTGTGAAAATATGATACATCTAAACAATGGGATAAATGCAGATACTAAAAATGAATGGAGTCAATCTATTCATACTGACATGGAACGCTGTCCATAATAATACAAAGTGACATCACATCACATTCAGGATAAAGCACAACCCTTCATTATGATTTTTTAAAAGAAAATGTTACATGTGTTAGTATATACATAGGGAAAAAATTTAGAAGCAGAAAGTAAAATAAAATGTTTGATTAGCAAAAAATTTCCTCCACACTAGGGAACCCTCGCAATACGCAGCCCAACACCAAGGTCCTCCGCACGTTTCATGTTCTTTCACTCTGGGATGTGAATTCTATCCATCCTCCTCCAAACTCCTCTCTGATTTTAGTCCAGAAGTAAAAGAATGCTCTAGTCAAGTCAAACAAGGAATGTCTTGTACATATCCCCAGAGGCCCCAGGCTAGTCTAGTAGGGAATCTGCCCCAGCACCAAGCCAACCCCACACCAGAGACCCCCCTGAAGGAACTGAAACTTGCCCATCCCCCAGGAGGGCTCCACAAGACCTGGGAGTCTCCCCCACTCCCATGGCATCTTACACAGAGCAGATACTCAAGCAGGTACTGGATTGAGCAAATGAAACCTTCCTCTTCTTACAATTTGAAGGGTAAGGTTCCATGTGCACTGCCATTGCTGACAAAATATTTGATTTATGAACTAATAAGAGCAGCAACACTTAGAAGGGGAGGCAGCTTAAATGTAGACTTTATTTCCCCCAAATTCACAGCAGACGTAAGCTACTTGTCCCCATGCTAGAGAAGCCACCTAGCAGCCTGTAGCTCACCCACTCATCCCAACCTGGTTCTCCATGGGCCCTGGGTATGTGGGTGAATGCTAATTTTTACATCTGTTTTAAATATATACTGCCATTAAAAAGGTCTTAAACATCCCCCCAAAATTCACAGATAATAACAGAAGTACTCACACTTTTAGAACGGAAATGTCTTAAAATAAGAACAATGCATATTTATGACGACACATTACAGTTATAAATGTTCTAGTCTGGCTCTTTTAAAGATGTGAAATACAGAACAGCTTTTAAGTTTAAGAATGGAGAAAATCAAATAGATAGCAGCCACTGGCAACTTTTAAGAACTCACAAACTGACCACTATTCAGTACTTAACAGCTACTTCTGAAGATTCTATGTGCAATTACCAGTAAAAATAAAAACCTCTTAGAAAGGCAAAAACATACGCATGCTATTCAAAAAATAAAATAAAATTTTCTGAGCTGGAAATCCCCACCAAACTAGATTAGTCTTTTCTATGAGTCAAACAACCTTTTTATTTCTTCAAAACCAGGACTGATTGAGAAGACAAGCAACAAAAATTACGACAGCTGCTAGGCAGCATGCTCCACTACATGAGGCCAAAATAGACATATGAAATGACAAACCTCTAAATAGACTAGGTTCTTATCAAAGAAGCTAATCGAACTTGACCTACCAACATGATTCCAGATTACCATTAGAAAAATTCCAGCTGTGCACCATTAGGAGAACTCAGCTTAAACATTTATTGAGTAGATTTGGCTATCCCAAGATGTTACCCGTGTCCTAAAACTATCCTACTGGGGTAGAGTCACTCATCTTGGTATGAATGGAGCCCATGGGGAAGACAGCTTGTATGTAGCCAGCCTAAGCTTCCGATACACTGGAGCTTAGAGATACTGTACAATAAAGAACCAGGACTCAGGCACTTTCAGAAAATACTTTTGGGCTTTTAAAAATGGTACCAAATCAAGAGGCTCCAAAAGCATCATCAGAAGTCACAAATTGATTGTTTCTTGGCCTTTTGGCTAAGGTCAAGTGTAAAAATCACAAATTGCCCTGGCTGGTGTGGCTCAGTTGGATGGGAATTGTCCCATAAACTGAAAGATCGCCAGCTCAATTCCCAGTTGAGGCAGGCACATGCCTCGGTCTCAGGTTTGGTCCCCATACCAATTGATGTTTCTTTCTCACAGTGATGTTTCTCTCCCTCTTCTCTCTCCCTTCCCCTTTCACTAAAATAAAAAATATTTTCTCTTTAAAAAGTCACAAACTAAGAGTCTTTAAGAGCATCGACAGAACACTATGAACAAATTAAAGCCAAAGTCACCACCCAGGCTGTGTCAGACTGATCACTTACAACATTGGTTTTACTGCTTAGTGATGCCCAGTGAGGTTTGATCCCCGAAAAATGTGGTTTCTAACTAAGTAGACGGGGAAGTCCTTTAGAACAGGGGTCTCGGACCTGTCTGCCCAGCAGAACACTTCGGGAAGCACTATTTTAAAATACATAAAACACATTCATCCAAATAAGTATCTGAGTGCCTACTGTATATCAGGCACAGTTCTGGATATTAGGAAAACAGCTACCTTCACAGAACTGGAATTCTAATGGAATGAAGAAAAGCTTTTTTAACTTAAGCAGTATGAAAGGGTAAAGTATGTCTCCTTCCTCTCCTAACCACCCAGGGACCAACTCGGACTTCATGGATCAAGTTCCACGGGTGGGGTCCAGGAATCTGCATTTTCAGGAGCTACCAGGGTGATTCCGATGCTGCCAGCCCAGCACTCTATTGAGGTTTTGAAGCCAACGTGGCTCCCTACTCCAATCAATTGAAAAGTTTCTATAGAAAAGGTGCCCTTGTATGAAACCTGGCCTTAATATAGCCATCACTTCCAGTGCTTCTTTCCCCCCAATAATGACCTGGAGCCTTTCTGCAAATCAAGACAAGATCACTGACAACAAAGAGCTGGAAAATAACCAGTCCACCAGCACTGAAGCAACAATCGCCCATCTTTGCAAGGATGGGAGATGTCCCTGCACACACTGAACAGCTGTAGGTCACCTAAAAGGCACCAAGTGATCACCAAGGCATGGTGATCACCAAGGCATGGTGATCAAAGGCCAGGGAAGCAGGATGAGGAAAAAGAGCCCTACAGTGAAAGCCCTAAACAGTGTGACAACACTGCGGATGGCAGAGAAAGCACAGCAGCTGAAAGACAAGCCTGGCTCAGAGCTATAATGGACTTGCTCTTTTAAAGAAAAGACATGCAGGCCAACAGAGACAGACCCTTCTGATGGCAACAGCTGCAGATGCTAATTAAAGGGCAAGTCTTACATGCTTCTCTGTTGGTGTTTGCGTCTATATCCCCAAGTACTGGGATGGCAATTCCCATCTGCTGCGTTGCATTTGAAACCAAGGGTGTATGTACGTGTGTGCACACATGCACATGCATATACCTACACACCTGCATGCACATGTATGCATATGTGGGGGTATATGAATATTTTATAGTTCTTTAGTACTCTATTCCTATTTGCTCAGGGTGTCATTAGAAGCATGCTGTGCTGGCCATCACTCAGAAGTGTTGTCCTTGAAATGCTTGCACCATAATCAGCATGACTAAAAATGCCACGAAAATATAATGATGCTACTGGCATCACTCTGCTCTGCCAAGTGTTCCTGATCTTCAGCATGGGAAAGGAAGGAAGGGATTCTCTAAAGCAAAGTGGTCCCTGGCAGAGACCCTAAAGTGTTCTTGAAGGGTAAGATGACCAAGAGAAAAAGAGAGGAGGCCTGTTATTTCAGAAACTATGAATCCCTGCCTGATTCATCCATGAATTCAAAAAATTCCTCATTGAGCACTGAATCATCCAGGGCCCTGGCCAGAAACAGACAGCACACTCAAACTAGATAACTGAGGATATGAATTAATGAAGGGGCTATTTACAAAGGTGTGGGCAAGGTTACCGGAAATAAACTGTAAATACACCTCGGCTACTTAACAGCAGGGGAGTTGAGTAGACCATTCCTTGGCCTAAAAGATCCAGAAAAGGGATCTCAGATGTGTACACGATTACTGAAGGAGTGAAAGGAAGACGCAGTAACCAGAAACTAAATACAGCTATAACAATAGCTATGGGACCATGGTTCTCAAAGTGGGGTCCACCAGCAGCAGCCTCACCTGGGGACTGGTTATAAATGCAAATTCTCAGGCCCCACCCCAGACCTACTAAATCAAAAACTCTGATGGTTGTACCAGGCAAACTGGGACAAGGTAAGTAATGGTGATGCCTAAGATGATAAAACTCTAAATTTACTCACTTGAAATATGCCTCAAAAGACCAGGACACACAACTATTTCAAAGGCACAGAGAACTCAAGGAACCCCCTAAGGCAGTAACATACTCAGCAATCAATTTGGGGTCCATAAGAGGTATTAATATCTCATTCCACCAATGGGAATATTGAAGCTGAAAAGGCCAAGGACTCCAGAAAGACCAAATAAGGAACAGCAATGAAACAGAGCCTACATTCTAAGTAGCAGCTTCCTTCTGATGGGCAGCCATCTTCCAAATCCTGGCTTCTGCTCAGCAGCACACGAGCACGCTGGCGAGTTTTGAGACAAGCCTGAAAACTGGATAATCTTCCCCCATGAGATCAAAACAGCACATGTCTCGCTGTCAAAACTATCATAAGCTGTCACACTTCACTAAAATAAACAATAAAGTTGTATTCTTTAACTCTCTCCAGACTCCTAACAACAGCACGGGCTGGTGTTCATACAGGTCACAGGGTCACTGCCCAGAAAGAGCCCACCTGTAAATTGCTCCTACACAGTAAGGAGATGCTATATCGTCCATGACGTTGCATGGCTGCATATTGAAAGTGAGACAGGAAATATAAAGAACTAACTCCAAGCAGGACAGTGGAGACGGGTCACGTCAGAAGTGGTTCTGGAGGCTACGACATAATGTAATAAATAACAGTATGGGAGGTGGATCTAGGGAGCGTGGCTTCTGATACACTCTGTTTCAATCTCTGTGGCAGACTACATAATTTGTCCCCAAATCCATTTTTGCCTCCTTCCATAGTAGTAAGAATTCAGGCTGGATATAGGCCACGCAGCTTGACAGTACAGATGTGTTGTCATGTGATAAAGTTCTGGTCAGCAAAATCTCGGAGGAAATGATTTGTCCCTCTTCCATACCATTTACGTAAAAGAAATGTGCTTACTCTGCCTTTCTGCTCTTTCCTCCTTCCAGCCAGGGGCAACAAAGGCATGAAATGGCCCAAGTTCAAGCACATCAAAGAATACAACACCTTAAGGGATAGAGGTAGCCACAAGATGGAAGGAAACTGGGTCCCTGGAGTATCACATATAACAGAGCTGCTCCACCTGCATGCACTGTATTTTGGGGTGTTTTTGTTGCAGTAGCTTAGCCTATACCTTATCTAATACATCCCTATGTGCAACTGGCGGAAAACCACGTTGGGAATCAACAGAGGGAAGCTGATGTTAGGCCACATAAGGGAAAGAAGATTCACAGGTCAGCTACTGGCTTAGAGCTAGAGCAGCCTGAAGAGACCCACAGTATGAAAAACATCAATACATAGCCCGCAAGATTTATGAATTTCACAAAGAATTTAGATATACGATATTACAAGTGGTGAGCTGCAAAACAATGTTTCTTTTGTAAAGAACAGCTCCTTTGTGGAGGACGCTGATGAAGGCATCTGTTATACAGAACTGAGCAGATTTCATCATGAACCAGATTTAAAAGCTCTGTTTCCATGGGCCACCTGCCAGAATGCAGGACTAGCCTTGTTATATAGAACCAGACGTTACGACGGACTTGCTACAATTTTCTGTATACCAGAAAATGGTAAGCCACATTCATTAGCATGTAACTACAAATGAGAAATTTTTAACCATCAAAATTCTGAAGGACTCAAGTTCCATTTCCTCGCATTGCACTTCAAATTTTAAGAATCGCACTGTGTCTACCTTGAGTCACATACGTTAGAGAACAAAACTCACACTGCTAACATATGATTTCCATAGCACAATATGTAGACCAAATCCCTGTGAAATCAATCATGTATTCATCCAATAAATATTTC
>PVKM010015722.1:0-27606 GCA_004027735.1 Carollia perspicillata
AAACAGGATCTAAATGGTAAGTTGATTCCTTTTTATTTATTTTTTCAGTAATGATATATTTCTAGTGAAATATGCTTCAATATCTACTAACAAGAAGCAAACCACTCAAGCAAATTAATCTCTCTCAATGTTATATTCTCCTATACATTGGAGATGAAATAGTTTATAAGGACAGAGCACTGCTGCTGTGCTATATCCCCCAAGGGAATAGTCAACTCCAGTTCCTGCCCTAGCTCGCTCAGTTCCATGAGACCTAGAACCTTATGTCTAGAAATCCAGCTCCTGAATTTTCTTTCTTTCTTCTTTTCTGTTGACATTTTTTTATTTTAAAAAATTTTTATTGTATTTTTCCATTACCATTAAGTCACCTTAAAGCTCCCTCTTCCTGCAGCTGCCACACTGCTGTCCGTGTCCATGAGTCCTTTTTCCTAAAATGTAGGTTAATTCTTGACATTGATTGTTACACTGCTTTCCAGGGAAATTATATTTATCTGCCCTAGTCAAAATGAAAGTTCCAGATTATGTCAACATGGCTACTAACCTTTTATAATCTCTAATGTAAAAGTTTATGAATATAAAAAGTGTATAGATATAAAATTATAAAAATATTAAAATTGTATTTGCATTTTTATGACTGACGTGGAAAACGATTAGTTCCTAATTGCATTTCTGTATTTTTTGTTGTGGTTCATTGTCTTTAAATGAGTTAAGTAAATGAAAGATTTGGAATCAAAGGCACTGTGTACTCCTTAAAAATTAAATCTCAAAAAATCACATAGTACAAAAATAAAGTTAGAGGAGTCATAACAACTTAAAATATAACTGAGTGACTAAGCACCAGCAGTCAGTCATTGTTATTGAATACAGTTTTACGAGAGACTGCAGCAGCACAAAAGAAACAATGAATTGATTAGACTGCCCTAATGGCCCCTTATCAAACTGCACAGATGAAGAAATTCAATTGCTATTAATCTGAGCCGAAATAAAAATTGAGAATGGACAGGATTGGCCATCACAATGTCTTAGAAGAAGACTTTCAAGTCTTATTTTTTATTGTCAAAATTTGGTGTTATATAGATTGTGTATAAATAGCTAATCAATTGATTGATCTGTGTTTTCCTATGTTTCTCTGTGTAGATCTTTTATCTGAGTGCTTCCTATTATTATGGACTCTGTAGAGGCAGATCCCATACTCACAGCAGTGCTATCTATCATCTTGGCATATTGTTTGCAACAGAACTTCATAAATAATATTTTAGCTGTGTAGTTTCTAGTGGAAAAAAATACCATGAACTACAGAATCTATAAAACTTTTAAACATGGATGTCATTATCATTCCTAAGAAAAGCAGGTAAAACTATATAGTGTTCAAAATTTGGAAAATTAAAATTTTGTTCTTCAAATCATTTTGTTTTGACACCCTTTCTAGTGCACAAAATGTCTGTTGCATAATAAATAAATGGTCTGGTAGGATAAAAGTTGTCTATATTCTTCACAACTGGTACAATGTGCCAAGGTGCCTTGTCATCACCTGCCCACACTTAATTAAAAAGCATCTGTTTCCTTTTTATACTTACTCAAGATAGTTGCTTAATTTTGTATTCTTGATTTTCTACTTTTTTCTGCTAATAAAGGAATATTTTCTCTTTTCTATTCCTTCTCAAACAGCTTATATTGACAAAAATTCAGGGCATGTTTGTTAAACTAATATGGGGAAACAGACAATGCCAAAAAGATTTGTAGTGCCACAAATTAAAAGATGAAATCCCTTTTGGATACAACAACATTGAATTGGATGGTATTTTAGCTGTTCACAATTTCTGTTCTTGTTCAAGTAGTTTTAGTTCTTATTACACTACTAGATACAGTATAGCAAAAAAAAAAAAAAGAAAAAGAAAAAACAGTTTGTGATAAATTACAAGATAACACAATTGTTTCCCAGAGAAGATTTTAACAGCAAAAGCCCCCATTAAATAGGTTTTGTGGTTGTTACTCCTGGGAACCAGGGACTTGACAGCCTGGAGCTATATTTAAGCTAATGATTGACAGCTTCTGATTCTTTATTTGAGTTGTTCATGTGAAGGTCCAATTGGGAAAATGTTAATAACACAAAGCTTCTCCAAGGAAACAATTCCAAGTGTACGGAGATTGATTTACTGTTGATTGTAGCAACATTGGTAAGTTTTTAAAAAACAGATATTTTATTCCAACATACAATAAGATACTTTATTCCATCGTATATAGAACACTCTTTTGTTAATGTTTGCTAATTTGGGGGATTTTTTAAAATTTGTACCCACTCTTCTGAATCAATTGTCAGTCATTAAATTAAATATAGATGATTATTATTACAGAACGCATACAAGATATAAATGAGAAATTGGTTGCTCTTGATCAAAAACTAAGCTTGTAAAATTATATCTTAAAACTACCATACATTTACATTTTATGTCAAGTAGTGTTTTAATTGAGATAGTATTTTTGTTAGAACATCATTACTATTTAGTTACAACTGAGCTTTTATGGTGTCATTTATAAGTGAACAATCTGGAAGTATGATAAAATTTATATTCTTAAAATGTAATGGCATGCCTCAGTCTGTAGTTGTGGGTGTTTCCTGAGCTTCTAAACTCCATTATCCTCAGTCACATCTATTTTTTCTTTTAATTTATTTTCATTGTATTTTTTCCATTACCTTTTATTCCCCTTATACCCCCTCCCCTCTGCACCCACCACATTGTTGTCCATGTCCACAGTCCCTTTCTGCTTTTTGCTAGAACCCTCCACCCCTAATTCCCCAGCCCAGAGCTGCCAGCCTGATCTCCATGAGTCTGTCTCTATTTTGCTTGTTAGTTCAGTTTGTTCATTACATTCAACATATGAGTGAAATCATATGGTATTTGTCTTTCTCTGACTGGCTTATTTCACTTAGCATATGTTCTCCAAGACTACCCTTGCTGTTGCAAAGGGTAAAATTTTCTCCTTTTTTACAGGCAAGTAGTATTCCATTGGGCAAATGTCCCATAGTTGTTTAATCCACTCATCTATTGATGGACCCTTGGGCTGCTTCTATAGCTTGGTGTTTGTAAATAATGCTGCAATGAACATAGGGGTGCTTATGTTATTTCAAATTATGGTTTGGGATTTTTTGGATATATTCTGAGAAGTGGAATCACTGGGTCATAAGACAGTTCAATTTTTAATATCTTAGGTATCTCTATACTGCTTTCCACAGTGGCTGCACCAATTTGCAGTCCCACCAACACTGCAAAAGGATTCCCCTTATTATATGTTCTTACCTCACTTGTTCATTGATTTATTGATGATAGCCATTCTGACCGGTGAGAGGTAATATCTCACTGTGGTTTTAATTTGCATTTATCTGATGACTAGTGATGTTGAGCTGCTTTTGATATGTCTATCGACAATCTGTATGTCCTCTTTAGAGAAGTGTCTGCAGGTCCGTTGCCCATTTTTTTTTAAGATTTTATTTTATTTTTCTATAGAGGGGAAGGGAAGGAGAGAGGGAGAGAAATATCAATGTATGGTTGCCGCTCATGCGCCCCTGCTGGGAACTGGCCTGCAACCCAGGCATGTGCCCTGACTGGGAATTGAACTGCACTCCTTTGGTTCGCAGGCCCGTGCTCAATCCACTGAGCTACACCAGCCAGGGTCCTTTGCCCATTTTTAAATGGGTTGTTTGTTTTATTAGTGTTGAGTTTTATAAGTACTTTATAAATTTTGGATATTAACCTCTTATCAGATATATCAGCAAATATGTTCTCCCATCCTGTGTGTTGGTTGTCTTTTTATTTTGGTGATGGCTTCCTTTGCTGTGCAAAAACTTTTTAATTTGATGAAGTCCCATTTGTTTGTTTTTTATTTTGTTTTCCTTGCCTGAGGAGATATGTCAGATAAATTATTCCTATGAACATCGGCCAAGGTTTTATGGCCTATGTTTTCTTCTAGGATTTTTAAGGTTTCAGGTCTAACATTGAAATCTTCAATCCATTTTGAATTTATTCTTGTGTTGACATAAAAAATGTTCTAGTTTCATTTTTTGGCACATGTCTGTCCAATTTTCCCAACATCATTTATTGAATAAACTATCTTTAGCCCATTGTATGTGCTTGCTTACTCTGTCAAATATTACTTGACTATTAAGTTGTGGGTTTATTTCTGGGCTGTCTATTCTGTTCCATTGACCTATGTATCTATTATTATGCCAGTACCATGCTGTTTTGGTTAGTATGCCCTTATAGTATAGTTTGATATTAGGTAGCATGATTCCTCCAACTTTGTTCTTTCTCAGATATAAATTTTTGAAATATTTATTCTAGTTCTGTGAAATGCATCATTAGAATCTAGACAGGAATTGCTTTGAATCTATACATTGCTTTGATAGTATTTTAATAATGTTAATTCTTCCTATCCATGAATATGGTACATGCTTCCACTTATTTGTGTCTTCTTCAATTTCTTTCTTTAGTGTCTTATAATTTTGTGAATACATGTATTTTATATCCTTTAAACTATTTTTTCTATTTTTGTACCTTGCTCTAAATCTGTTTATGAGCTAATGACTTCTAAGTGTGTTTATCCAACTAGAACTCTCTTCTGTGATTAGGACCTACATACATCAAACTATGCAGTAGGTAACAATCTCTGGATAGTACACATATAATTTCACCTGTGCACATAAAACTCAGATGATTATCTTTGCCTTATGAAATTTCCCCTTATGAATTGATTTATAATTCTCATGTCTCTATAAAAAGAAGACTTCGGGCTATTTCTGTAGCTTCACGTCTTTGCCTGATACATCCAAGTATTTTCTAAGTTGTATTAATTTTAACTTCAGTAGTACATTTTTGTATCCTTTTATTTCTGTTCCACTCGTATTCCCAAGGATTATTTCAATAACCATGAACTTAGATCTGTCCTACTTCTTTCTAACCTGCTATGTGTTACCAGTGGTGTGATTTTCTAAATGGTAAGTCTAATGTGAGGTGGCTTTGCTTGAGAATCCCAGGTGATTATCTAACACCTTCAGTAAGAAAGGCCCACATTCCTTAGTATGGGGACCAACAACTACCCTTAGATTCTGGGTAGAAATTTACTAACATTTCCTTTGCCCTATTCTACAATGTGGCTTTTATGAAGCTTGTACCTGAGGAAAACAAAACCCTTTTGGTTTTCCAAACCTGCTGTGATATTTCCTTCCTCTTTGGTTTTACACATGTTCTCTCTCATCCTCAGAGTGCTATCTGCTCTTGTCTCCTTGCACACTCCTACTTTCTCTTTAAGACAAAATTACAGCTTTGTATCCTCTGTGATGACCCCCCTAGAATCTCTGAGTCAGTGATACTTTATTTTATCATAAAGCTAATTAGTTGAAATATTTATTTATATATGTCTTTCTTACTAGATTATAAACTCTCTGCAAGCAGACCTGTGTCTGATTATCATTGTTTTCTCAGTACCTAGGACTGGAAAGGCAGAGGTAATTCAACTGATATTCCTTGAGTAATTGATGGATAGAACAAAACATGAATAATTCAATTAACTCTCTTTTATAAAGTATGCAATTACATGTCACTTCGGGTTGTTTGAAATAGTTTGTTTAAAAATTATAGATATGCACTGCATTGAAAATACTGGTGACTATATAATTACTATTTGTGCTAAAACATGAGTTTTCTGTTACATAGATAAAACCAAAATGTGTCCACAAATATTAATGTTTTACAAGTTTATTATTTAAATTTTTTACCTTTATAGATTTTCAATGTTTATACTATTTAAACTTGAAGTTATTATTATATATTTTGCAGTTTAAAATCTATTTTGAAAAAAAAAAACTTTCAGAATAATTTCTAGGTCATAGATCAGCAAAACTTAATGTTAAAAATTCTATAGAGTTCCTGGCTGGTGTTCTCAGTGGATTGAGTGCCAGCCTGTGAACCAAAGGATTGTGGTTTGATCGATTCCCAGCCAGGAAACATGCCTGGGTTGCAGGCCAGTACACAGCAGGGGACGTATGAGAGGCAACCATACACTGATATTTTTCTCCCTCTCTCCTTCCCTTCCCCTCTAAAGATAAATAAATAAATAAAATCTTAAAAACATTCTGTAGAGTTGATAAAACTTGTAGTTACAGGTTCAGAGAATATGTAAATACGTACATAAAAGTAATAGTGAACAAGTATAGCATATGGATAATGGGCTCTGTAAAACAAGTGCAAATCTTCTTGAAAATAATGCAGAGCTTTCCAGAACTTGTTAGAAGACATTTACAATTGTGACATTCAAAGTGATAGTTGGTATCTAACTGTTCATTATTTAAAGACATCATCCAATAAAGGAACAAGGGTGCTTCACAGTTTATAGCTTTATTGGCCAATAATTTTGGAGGCAAGTTCTGGGCTTGTTGAGTGGCTACAGTGCATTCACTGCCTTAAAAAGAAAAAGTAGTTTATTTGACATCTACATACTTGCTTAAATTTGATGATAAATTTTCTGATAAAATTAAATGTATTAAATGTTAATTCTGCTGAATACATACTTCATTCTTCTTGGGTTGCAGAAATTTCTGCAACCAATTCTTCTTCCAGTAATGTAGTCTTGACCATTTATATCTTTTAGGTTATCATCAATCTTGCCTTTGTCATCATCATGTACAATATTACTTGGCTAGAAAAAAATTGAGTCTAAACTTATAAATCAGAACAGATAATATGTTCTGTGTATTTGTTGTACTAAAACTTATCATCTCAATTTGTCTTTTTATTCAACAAATACAAGGTAGGACAATAGTAAGCCCAATTGTTCACATGGAAAATAATATACTAATAAATAAATAATAATACAAGAATGAACTCTGGGTTTGTGACTCACCACTGTGAACATACTTGCCTCACCCTGTTATTTAATACTAGCCAAGTGGATGAGAGGCTCCACTGGAGACACTTAGAAACACAGCAGGGAATGAGATCCTTTCTCAGATGGGAATGATAAAACTTTAGTTTGCAGGTATTTGGCTGTTTTTTTCTAGAATTTTACATTGTCATGGGGCGAAAGGTACACCCTGAGACTGGGTTGGCCAAAACTCAACTGGTTCTGTAGAACACATACAAGGGCACAAACAGCAAATCCAAACAGATGTTCATGTGGAGAGAAAAATATTTATGTAACTGCTGTACATACTGGAAGGAAGAGTTCATTAGGAAAAGCAGAAAAGAAAGTTCAAGTCTCAGAGGTCAAGTCCTCCAAAACTGGGCATAGGGAGGTCCAGGAGAAGACCTGAAAAGCCAGAGATTCAGTAACAATGGCGCAAGCTGGCAAATTCAAGATATGTTTTCCTGATCTAGAAAATTTTTTTTTCTTTCTTTGCTATTTTGTATGGGATTTGGGGAGGAGGAGAATGCATTTGAGTTCACAGATTTTGCATCAAATTCTGCACACAATTGAGATAGGAATAGAAATGATATGACTACCTTCAATTCATATTACCTCTGTAATTTTTTTCTACTCTTTATAATTTATGAGTTAGCAAAATAGCAGTGAAATCTAATAACCTAAGGTGAACTCATCTATTTTAATTATATAGTATTACCAGACTAGATTGAGACATTTATAATATGGAATGGTTCTGTACTGTCACAGACATAAACAAAAGCATTTTTTTTCTTATTTCATTGTGTGCATGCACCAAAGAAAATTGTTCATAGTGAGAGCCAGAATCCACTCCCAATTAGGGATATACTGTATATTTCTTAACCTGGTAAATAAATGATACAATCCTGTATTCACAGAGCATGTCTGGCTTCTTGTCCATGAACAAATAGCTGTCAGTAAAAGTGTTTTTCAAATCACACGATGCTAAAAAGCACTTATGAAGCATTTCAAAGTATAGATTCCTTAACCTCCACGTTGGAGCTTCTGTTTCAGAATGTGGGTATGGTTGCCTTTTCATCACTGATACTTTACCAAAACCTCCACCAGGTATCCCGGTGGTTGGCCAGTCACAAACCTAGTATAAAATACTGACATTAGCTGGCTAGGTTTATTTCCCTGTGAACTCCAGGAAAGCTAGTTAATTCTAAAACAGCCTTTAATTTATTCATCAATGATTTATTGAATGCTTCCTCTGTACTGGCATCAAGCTGTCAGGCAGAGACTAACAACACATAAACTCTTCCTTCCAGAAGCTCAAAATCGACATGTAGAAAATGGAAGATAGTAAGGAGGAACTAAATTTTGGGGCAACTCATTTGGATTTGATTCAACAGTATCCCTTAGCTATGGTATATGTAGCAAATTAGAAGTCATTATCCAAAATATCATTGAGTATATAGAAAGATGTGTGAATGCATTTCATTTCATAGTAGTTGAAAACTATTTCTCTTTTAGGGTTTAGGGTTAGTTTGCCTGTTGAAGATTCAAAAGTGTCATACGTTAACTTGTCACTGGTGTACACATACAATCCATATTAACTTGTCACTGGTGTGCACATACACCCACATGAGTTCTTATAAATTGGCAAACTGGTGCAATAGGATTCAAATCACCTTTCAATGCACCCCTTTAACTCCCCGAATGACAATTTGAGTCATGAAATTAAAGGATAATTTGAAGAAGTGTACATGCAGTAAAAAGAAATATGTCATCATAAAAGCTAAATAAAAAGATGCTATGTTGTCTCTTAATTTTATTTGGCATCATTTCTAAAGTCAGCCTTGTACTTACTGTAGCACAGTAAGGGGAAAAAGGATCTTGGAGGTTACCAAGATTCAACTCTCACCAAAAGCTGCCATCTGTTCAATAATATGACTGGCATATGGTCAGCAGCCTCTATTTTGAAACCTCTGGTGGTAAGGGGGCTCCTAATTTTTAGGAAAGTTGAAGATGCTGTGGCAAGATTATTGGAACATTCTTTTTATAACGAGCCAAATTTTTTTGTAAACTCTATCTGCAGAGGCTGTGGTTTGTCTTTAGGACAAGCATATATTTCACTACATTTCTTTGCATATAAAAGCACTGAAGAAATTTGAAGACAGCTATCATTTTCCCTATGCATCTTTTCCATTCTGAAGTTCTTCCTTTATTTGAAAACACATCTATGTTTCTCACTGTCTAGTTTTCTATCGTGGATGCTTATCATTTGGTCAAAACGTGTCAGAAAACATCTGCCCAGAAATTGAATTTCAGTATTCCTCCTTATTGGCTTCAACACTGAAGGGGAGAGTTATTAACCCTCCATGCTTAAGCATTAAATATTATCCGATAACATCTAAAGAATGACGAAAATAGCATATATAACTTCTGAGGTGGTTGAGCCCCTGTCTATTGCCAAATGCTTCATGGGTTCTCATTATTATTATTTCCTGTGTTCTGCCCTTCATTTGAAGATAAAATAATAGTAACTGATGCCTAAAATTTTCTTGATAGAATATAAAACAGAGGAATACAGAATCCTATGAGTAATGTTAGATCTTCCATAAATATTTGTCTGTATTGATTGTTTATAAGGTTCTGCTACCATTATGTGTAGATAGATTGTGAGGAGTGGGAATACTAAAAAAATATTTACATGTTAGAAATATCATATGTTACAAATAACTAATTATACACTATATAATTTATGGTAAGTAACAGAGTGCCTGAAACCATATATTGCTTTTAACAAATACACAAGGAAATATGTAATATAAGATAAATAAGAACCTGTTCAAATAGAGTATAGTGAGCAGTATCTCTGCTCATAAGAAGTTTTAGAACAAAACTTTATTTAGCTAAAACGGAACCAAAAGGACAGCTGTAAAATAGTGTTCCTTAAGTTTCTTTAACATGCATTTTACTGCTAAATTATATGCAATGATCAATTGAGCATAAATCTCATATTGCAATTACATTGACGATGATAACATCCAAACCAATTTTGGAAACAAATATGTCATAGTGTTAAAAAATTGTTGTAGATATAATGCATTCATTTAATTTACCTTTTGCTACTTCAACATCCATTTTTCTACCTTTGAGGAGAACTAAAGAGGCATATTAATCCACTGGTGAATAGATGTATTCTTAAGTACACCTCTCCAGTTGTTTATCTACTTCCAAAGTTTTGATTAAGCACCATCAGTGAAAATGAAATTTCATTTCATCCTTTCAATGTCTCCTTTGCCCTTGCCTCTGACAGTTCTGTAACAGATCCTGCTTCTCATTTTTTTCCAATTATGCCCGTAATGCTAATGCCTTTAGGAATCAACTGGTCTGCAAATCTTTTCTGACTCACCTCTTCAGTCAGTCAGTCATTACAACTTTCAGTCTCTATCACCACAGGCCGTTTGTTAACGCTGATCATACTTGGTCATCGCTTGTAAGGTGGTACTTAACTCTGTCTGCCTTTCAGGCAGTGCCATTCGTGCCTGACCACGTATACCTTTTATTCACAGCGTACACTCTGATCAGTCAGCATTACTATGCTTGAAATTATCGTACTGTTCTTTTTCACAAGTATACAGTAATATATTCATGGGGAATGTCTTCCTGCTATCATTCATTCTTTTTGTTGGTTTTAATATTTATGTGAAGTTAACTCTTCTGAATATTTTTATCTTTAAGAAAAATAATATGTATCACTACAATATGATAGTGATAATTTTAAAATAATGCATTCATTGTATAACTCATCATTTTTTCTATTCAGTTGAATAATGTAAAAATATGGATAGATCGAAATATCTGTAGGTGGGGAATAAGTAATTCTAATCTTGAATTTTATTTTAGAGGTTAAGAAGCATAGCTTTTATTTCATTTAAATTTTAAGTCATATTTTATTGACATGAGACATGTTAAAGCTTCTCTGTATGTTATTTTTGGTCTTTGCTTATTTGTGTTCTCCAGTTGTTGCTTCTCTGTCCACTCTTTCCTATGCCTTCTTTGCAGACCACTCCTACTGAGGCCTGTTGGGCCTCTGATAAAAAGTTATTTTCTATGTCTTAATTTACCACTTGATCTACTCTGTAAGCATTCAAGCCTCTACTCTCTCTGAAGCTTCTCCCAAAGGAAATACCATCTCCTGGTGAAATACATCCTTAGATCCTTGTATCTTGTATGTGTCTCTAATTGTGTCATGCAGGGAGATCATGAACCATTTCAAATGACTGATTTCTTCAGTATAACATCAAAGCCATAACATAGCCGTTAGTATATTTTACAGAGATAGATTTCCCTGTAAGTAATGGAATATGTATTTGTCTAAAGGAAAGCTATGATGAAATTAGGGACAGAGTAATGCCTGCTATGGAGCTACTTACAGTTTTTAATGTCCTGTAAGAAAAAGGGACACTATTCTATGAAAGGCAATGATCTCATTCCTGTCTTGTCAGAATCTGTTCGTGCCCTCAGTTTACATGGCTGCCATCATATTTTAAACCTGGTTTAATTCCCATGCTGTTTTCTCAATGACTATATTTGTGATTAGAGCCTGTTTTTTTTTATCCAAAATAAAAATAAGTCAGCCTAGATGGAATGCATCAAAGAAAAAAAAAAGGTCAAGCGAGGTCCAAATGGTGAAATGGGTTTGGGGGAGAGTGGCAGCTATTGAACTTCAAATGCAGGTGTTTGATGACACATCACAGGATTCATTTCTGTTCCTGTGTGTGTTAGTGTATGTGTGTTTACTTATAGTTTAACAACAATGTGAACATGTCTACCATAGTATACTATATTCAGATTGTTGGCTAAAGTTCTCTCAAATTTATATGTGTTTTCTCTTTAAAGCAAAGCATTTACTTTGCATGTAGTACATTTTTAATACTAACTCATCACCTTATTGTCATGAGTTAATATTTTCTGTCTTTTTTCATAGAAGGTGGTAAGACATTAAATGTTACCCAGATGCTACATAGAGAAGTACTAGTTAAGTTTTGCATGTGAGGAATATTCAGGTCACCTAAGACTGGATTTTAGAGTGATGGTTGCAGCACCTAACACTCCTAGTGCTTGCTTTGTGCCAAGCATGCTCTAAGTGTTAACTCATTTATTGCTCAAAATAGAACTTCATGAGTGAGGTGCTCTTATAGCTCCATTTTCATGTGAGGAAATGGAGGCACAGAAGGATTAAGTGCCTTTTTCAAGACTGCAGGGAGTAAATGAGGGAACCGGGAAGAGTGTATATTCTATGATGTATGTTTCCCAGAATCCTGAGCAAAATAATGTGATTCTAAAATGTGGATTATTCTTTTTTGCTCTAAATTGTTACTAGTAGATACCATAAACCGCATGACGTCTCTACAGAGGGACTGAATGAGGTATGTTCTTAGGTAAAACAAATTTGAATTTAAAAAGGTATGTAGAAACTGGAATGAACCTACAGCGTGCTACCTGACCCAATTTATGTTGACAAGACCTAGTTGGCAATGAAGAACTTTGGTCCTTGAATTGATGAGTTAATATGTACTTTCTTGTGGAGCATCCCTCTAGAGGATGTAGCTCTCTAGATCTCTGAGTGTATTTCATATAATTTTAGACTTCCCAATATTGATGAGGGTACTACTGAGTTACTAGTTAACTGAATTAATGGCCTGAATGTTGCACCTTCAATTTGCAATTCATGTAACTTACATTGTGAATTATTAATTTAATGGAATAATTACTAACCTATGATATATGACTATGAACTGTATTTTTAAGAAACAATGTTTTACCACCACCTCATTTCATTACTGCCCAGATTATTTCTCTTCAGAGTACTTTTAAAGATACTAAAGACCTTATAAGTAATTACATTTTAATCTCTAGACTGAGTTTATAAACCTAAGAGGCAAATTGTGATTTTCAGTTAACTAAGACTACACAATAGCTTATACATTTGCATAAGTCATGATTATTGAACTATTATTTACATTTAGTAAAACTAATCTTGTTTATTTATAAACTGTATATATAAATATATATTCAGTTATTTTTGATAAATTTATAGACTCATGAAAAAATCTACTACAGTCAAGATAGAACATTTTTTAATCTTCCCAGGGAGTTCTTTCTCGTCTTTCTATAGTCAGTTCCCCTCTTCCGCTCCCCACCTTCGGCGATGCTGATCTAATTTCTATCCCTGGGTTGCCTTTCCCACCGTGCCATACAAATGGAAGCATGCATTAGGTAGCCTTTTGTGTCTGGCTACTTTCATTTAACATAATGCTTTTGAGATTCTTGCACAC
This sequence comes from Carollia perspicillata, assembly GCA_004027735.1. Classification (NCBI taxonomy): domain Eukaryota; kingdom Metazoa; phylum Chordata; class Mammalia; order Chiroptera; family Phyllostomidae; genus Carollia; species Carollia perspicillata. The sequence goes on from PVKM010015722.1 coordinate 13,227, forward strand.
ATAAGTAGTTTTTCCCTTCTCATATCTGAGTAGAATTTTATTATATAGAATCTAACTTAATTTTGATAACTAAATTATTCTTGTTTTTCTCCCTTCCACTTGACTTTTTTACTACCTTCCATTTTCTCTGTTTTGTACCATACTTCTTTAACAAATGATCTTGAATTATTTTCATTGTGAAGCATAGATGGTTGGATGATAAAGGGATAAATTAACCTTATAGTAAAATTGACCTTGTAATAAGCATTTGTAGCACAATAAATAAAGACATAGGGGAGTAGTTTATTGTATGACCTCGGGCATGTTACATGACATTTCTCTGCCTCATGTCTCATTTGGTAAAGAAGGATAACAATTCTACCTACTTATTTAGAGACTTCTTGTAGTTTTTCTCAATATTCTTTGTCTTCATCTCCCTTTTTGATAGAGCCCACTCCGCATTTTAGTCAGTTAAATGGTCCCCATAATGCACTGTATTTCTCAGCCTTGCTGCTACATTTGTCTGTGTGGTTATTTATGACCAGTGATACAGAGAAACTTCTGGAAGCTTGGGTCTTTGGCATCATACCATTCCTGGACCACCTACCAAAATATTTACTCAATAGATAAATAAATATCCACATTGTAAAAGCTCGTTATTTTCTCTTTTTGCCACTGATGACTCTAAGCACTATTTGCCAATACTGACTGTATCTCTCACTCATGTGACAGACACCTCATTAGGGTTGTGACTGTTGAGAGAATTATCCATATAAAGTATAGAAGAGTAGTCGAAAGATGGTGAGAACTTAATAAATGTCAGCTATTATCAATAAAAACATTTTAAAAATATAGAAGATTTTAATGCTTTTTTTAATTTCCAGATATTTTGAACATTGTAGCCAATATAATTGCATAGAGTATTTTAAGAATTAGCTTTACATAGAGGGAATAATTTAAGTTGTCCTTTTAGTATATGTGATGTGGCTGATGAGGGTATGAGTTTGGTTCACCTGTTCACAAATAGAAACAAAATAAATTAGTCCAAATTTATTAGTTCTAATTAGTGCAACATATCAGTTGCACAGTATTTTGGCAAAGAGTCTAACATCTTTCAACCTCAGCTTCCTGATCAATAAACCTGATCTTGAAGTGTTTTTGTTAGACATTATATAAATATAAAATATTAATATTAATATAATATACATGTAAGTAGACTCTCAGTAAATGACAGTTAACTTTGTTGCTGTGAATTAATTTACCTGAATTTTTAAAGTGCTAGTTAACTAGGGGAAGTTTTATGCCCGTCCAAAATGAAGAGAATGATCTGAATAGCACCGAGTAGAGGCAACAATGACGACACCAGAGCAGGGACATGGTATGGATACTGCTCTTATTCTTCCAAAATTATATTTCAGCGGAATTCTCATTTGGAATGATGATTGTCTGTTTCCATTTTGTCTGAGAGAATTTTTGGTGAACGAAGCAAAAATAAATTGTGACGAGGAGAATTTTTAGCTTCTTTATCTTTGTTTTACATTTAAGCATAGCAGTAATTGATTATTTTAACAATTATAATGGTAAATATTTTGAAGCATCTGATTAAGCATGTAATTTTATGACTTTAAAGGTTTTTAAATGGTTTTTATTTTAGCTTTCTTTTCTTCTTTAATGTACATAGTAGTGTCAAAATATTATTTTAAAATAAAAGAAAAATGTTTATTTTGATTCTAAAAAATCCCTAAATTATTTCCAAAAGTTTCTTCTGGAACTCTGGACATTATCCAAAATAACAGATTCTGTGCTACATGAAGTTATACTAAATAATTTTAAAAATAATTCCTGTGTATGATTACCAGCATCTTGAAAAGACTCCAGATGTATTCATAAACACAGTTTCTTGACATTTTGAAGCTAACAACCCCCATTCCCATGTCCTATTACGAAGTGTTGCTGATATGCAAATGTTTCCATATTTTTAATCCTGCGTTACATTTGTTTGCTTTAGGGTAGTTACTATGGTCACTTGATAGTACTTTATTTAAGTTTGTACATCTCCCAGGTTATCACCAAGTCCTGGCCCCAATGCCCATAGCCCTTGGATTTTAAATATAATTTTGGGGTGAGTTATCTGAATAGTGTTTCCCCCTCAAGATCAAATTTTAGAATCATAAATGAAGTAAAAATATTTCCAAGACACCAGCAAGTTACTTCAATTTCAAAAGGAAAGAAAAAGGAGATAAAGAGGGAGGGAGGCAGGGAGGGAGGAAGGGGGGAGGAAGGAAGGAAGAAAGGAAAAGTTTCTGAAGAATGGATGGTGTTTACTAGCGGACTGGTCAATCGAGGAGACAATGGCAGACTGAAGAATATCTCTGAAAATAGCCAAAGCTACTTTTGCTGAACATTCCTTCTGAATAAGAAACAAAACCTGGCCTATATTGTAATAGGAGGAATCTGAATTTTGTTAAAGGGAAAACAATACTAGAAAACGGTTTTCATGATGCCTTTGGAATCCAATTCCATGGAACTCTTGAGAAAAAAGGCAGATATCTCTTTGCTTAGGAAGATTTAGGCTCTTGTCCTTCCTGGAATCACAAAGTGTAGACTTACAGATCCCTGTTGTGCCATTTTGATCTCATGATTGTGAAATCCGTATTCACAATGCTTTCAGGCTAAGCTTACTTGTCTCTACTGGGATCCATAGAAAGTGGTTATGTCCCTGTTGCTTATCTGTTTCTTCTGAAGCATTTGTTTCCATGATCTGAGAAGCAAGGTTCAGATCCAGAAACTGGTGAGGAATAAAGAACACCAGATTCAATGTCTCAAGTCATCTTATGTAAAACCCAGTTTGAGAGCACATATCATTTGAATACTACAGAAGACATTTTTCTCTGAGCAGTATTACTTTCTTCCTATTGAAACTAATGTTACTGGTCTTTATGTAAGGCTTTATATCATTAAATGGAAGGAATTATATTGCTTATGTGACAAACTTTTTATTTTTTTCTAAATCATAACCTTTACAACACCTTGATTTCATACCACTGATACTACTGATTGAGGTTCTGGCCTCCAGAACTGTGAAAGAATAAATTTCTGTTGAACTACACTACACAAGTCATAATAATTTGTTAAACATCCATACAGAACTAATGCAGAGTGTTTATACGGTAACATCACAGGCAGTCACGTGAGCTGGGTTTACTTAACAAGGCATTCCACAAATCTTCACTTCCCTTTGGAACATATATCTGCCTGTTAAGAAACAAAAACAAAACCAGCTCACTCGACCTAAGGATCATCATTACTGTTGATATTTTTTTTTCACAAAGCCTACCTTTAGCAAGAAACTGTCTTTTCCTTCTAGATCAACAAATTTTCAATAATAATAAAAGAGGCATTACAGACCTCACCACATAAAATAATGGTCTAAATCGTTTATCAATCGTAATCCAATCAACTAAATTGTTTATCAATCTTAATCTAGTATTCATTTTGTTACCCACTAAGTAATTTATAACAGCTCAACGAACAACTGTGATTAGCTAACTAGCCACTATCGTGGGCACCATGGGACACAGTTCAGTGTATCTTGGTTGAAAAGGACTTTGATATTTATGCTAGAACCATTTAGGGGAAAATATTTAAGTAGTCTCAATGAAGTAAAGTAGAGTAGAAAAGACAAATAAGCAAATAGTTATAGAACAATATAATCAGTGTTATTGCATTTATACATGAAAAATGCCATGGGAATACTGAGAAAGCTGCTATGAGCCTGGGGAAATCACAAGAGGACTCTGAGAGGAAGAAGGCCCGTTGGGGGTGGAACTGGGAGGGTAAGAAAGCAGAGCTCAGATCAGATCAGATCAGAGTATATCCTGATGGGCGGAGAGAGAGCACCATAGACAGGTTTGGTGGGGAATTGTTTCCAATTCTTATAAAATCAGATCTTAGAGTATATGGCAAGAGTGCAAGGAAGGATTAGAAGTTGCAGATTTTTTTTTCATTGTGCTCAATTATGATTCTCTCTTTCAATATTTAAATGCATAAAATAGCATTTGATTCTTTAATGAACCTTTAAGTTCTATGTTCTTATTAGTGGCTATTATGGTAGTCATTATTACTTAAAATTAACTCTATTGTTTGCATCAAAGTCATATAACATTTGTTTGTAAGAATGAAAAATAAAAAGATATTATTTTTTTGTTTTTAAGACTATAGATTTTCTGATATTAAGAAACTTGTGAAAGGGTAGATTAGATAAAAATTACATTTTAATTTACTCCTGGTTTTTATGACTTTGCTTTTTGTGTTGATTCCCCAAAAGAGTGATACATCTCCTCCAACTGTCCAAATGAGCTTAGCTAATGGAAAATAGTCTCATAAATCTTCAACATTATGTTATCAATAATCTGAGTTCTAAGACTTCATTAAAATTGCTAGCACCCAAAGAATTGAGAGGTCAATTGATATTCAGATGGTCCAATATCCTTGGACATTTTATGCAACATGGATCTTCACTCAACTTGGCTTTATCAACTAAGTAAAAGGATCTCACACCTTGTTATCGCCTTTTCCTATTCCCAATGATGAAATTGAGCTGGCTCATTATTAGATTAACAGGTATTCAGTGCCTACTTGATGGCAAGGCTGCTGGTCAGGAAATCTTCATGTCCTCTGCATTACTTGGCAGTCTCGATACTTTGCTTCAGGACTCGTAATTCTTACTCTGTGCTCTGGATCGCATACACCCAGAGTGATTTTCCCAAAGTGGTGATCTGAATAGAATATTGATTTTTCTAACCTGTTAGTAGCTTTTTCATTATACTCAGAATTAAACTCTTTAACATAATTGTCATTGCTCTTCAGATTCTGGCATTCTCTTTCTTTTCCTTGGTCCATATTGTGATCCTCCTCAGAGTTAAATGTTATCCTCTGCTCGCATCGATACTCTCTTTTGCCTCCAGGCGTTTGTGCGTGCCCTGCCATTCCTTTAACACAGAAGACTTGCACTCCCATTCCCTCATGTTTTACCACACTCCTCCTCGTTCCTAGAGTCTCAGTTTATGTTTTACTGTTCTAGGAGTAAGTTTTTGATTTAACACTTGTCTAGGGAGATACCCTGCTATCTATTCTTAGAGTTCCCTATAATTGCTCCTTCTGAAATATTTTTTGTAGGAGTCACTTCTTTGCTTATCTTTCTTCCTCAACTGACTTTTGTGAGGGCATCATTCATATTTGTTCTGTTGCTTTTTGTAGAAGATTACAAAACAAGCTAAAAATTTCTCCCATGAAAGCCTGGAGAAGGGACTCACGGACATGAACGACAGGGTAGTGATTGCTGGGGAGAGGGGTGGGTGGGGTGCATGAGGGGACTAAATGGTATTGAAAAAAATACAGTAAAATTAAATTCAAAAAATAAAATATTTCTCAAACTAATATTATACTCCTTATTTTAAGAGATGAAATCTATTTTTCCACCCCATTGAATCTGGGCTGGACTTATGAGTTGGTTTAACTTATGCTGCAGAGATTATAGCCATAAACTTTAAAAGCTTTTACAGAATCCAATTCCAAATTTTTCTAACCTGAGACCCCCATGTATAGAACCTGGGGCTAGCTTCCTAGAGGATAAAGACTCATGGAGAAAGAGAGACTCAGACCGTACAAACTCTATATATGTGTGAATGAAACCACCTAAGACTCTCCAGCCATGATCTTGCTGCCAGATTATTGCTGCAGCTTGAATGACCCTGAGCAGGACAGTTCAAATTGCTGAAGAATAGGATGAGTAATTACAATTATTGGTATTTTAAGCCACTAAAATGTTAGGTTATTTTGCATTAAAAGGTAACTGATATAATTGTATTCACAGTACCTGTCATGATTCCCTAGCACAGAGCGGTGTAAAAGTTAATCATACTTATAAATCATACTCTGCAATGTTAATGGCATTGTACTTATTGAAGTATGTATTTTCCAAAATTAGCTGTACTGTTCTTAAACTGTGGATCACAGTTTTACTTGTATATTTACTTATATTTCTCTACATATTATATAAAATGTTAAAATATGTTGAAATAACTAATTATCTCCTAAAAAACTAAATTGAATGATTGCTTACCCTTCATGACAGCATCTATGGAAGTGGAGAGCATTATGCTAAGAGAAATAAGCCATGCAGTAAAAGACAAATACCATATGGTCTCACCTATAAGTGGAACCTAGTTCACAGAACAAACAAGTGAGCAAAATATAACCAGAGAAATGAAAATAAACAAACTGACAGTGACCAGAGGGAAGTGGGAAGGGGGATAATGGGAGAAAGAAGGGGAAGGGTCTAGACAAGGAACATGTAAGGACTGATGGACAAAGACAATGCGGGGGACTGGGATAGAATATGAGGTGGGTGGTGGGTAGGGCAGGGAAGAGTAATGGGGGTGAAGTGGGGACAACTGTAATTGAACAACATAAAATAAATAAATAAATAATGGAAAAATTAAAAATAATAACAATAAGACAGATAATATAATAAAATATAATAATTAAAAATAATACAAAAGTAAAAAGAGAAAACTCAAAAGAAAGTAAAATGTTTTAAAGATGCTATAAATTATGTGTAGGCATGGTAACTATAAAGGATTGGGAAAATCACAAATATTTTAAAGAATACTACATTTTCATTGTTTTACAAGTTATTTCTTACTTCTTTTTTAAAAAATTATTTTATTGTTGTTCAATTACAGTTGTCTGAAATTACCCCCCACCCCAACCCCAGCCATCCCACCTCCCTCCCTTGCTTCTTCCCCCCTTGGTTTTGTCCATTGTTCTTTGTAGTTGTTCCTGAAAACCCTTTCCCCCTTTTTCCCCCATTATCCCTTCCCACCTCCCCTCTGATTACTGTCCTCTTTGAACCAGAACTCTTAGAAAATGTATTATGAGTGGTGTTTATGATGCAAGAAGAACAACTCAAAATCCTGGTTCAAAATGAAGTCTTGGTTTTACATCAAAAGTTTCTGACTCGAATGTAAATATATAAACTTTAAAATTAAATCAAATGTTTAAGTATGCCAGTATCATGCTTTTATGAGTTCTACTTTAATATTTTTTATTTTTTTATTTTTTAATAGAGTTCTTTTTATTTATTTATTTATTTTTATATCTTTAGAGGGGGAAGAGAAGGAGAGAGGGAGAGAAATATCAATGTATGGTTGCCTCTCATGCATCCCCTGCTGGGAACTGGCCTGCAACCCAGGCATGTGCCCTGACTGGGAATCTAACCTCGATCCTCTAGCTCACAGGCCCACTCTTAATCCACTGAGCTACACCAGCCAGGGCTAATTTTTTAAATTAATTAATCATTTACTATCCCTATCATGTCATCTAACATTTGACTTCCACATACGTATTCATAAAATGAATAAATATAAATACAGATAATAGAGGATAAAAGGTTGAATAGGATTTCTGGTTGGAACAAGCTGCATAAATGAAGAAACTTCAGCAGAAAATACCATGGCATTCCAAAGTAACGTTAAATAATGTTAGACAGCAGGGACATAGAAGATGATTAGACATAGAAGCATGATGTGTTTTCGGGAAGATGTACCAGAGCTCTACTATACAGATCTGCCTATGTCAAACTAAGAAATTTAAAAATGATTCCCTAAAAAAGGAAAGACTTTACTGATTTTCGAAAAGAAAACTAAATTGACCCTAGTACATTTTAGGGAGATAATTCTAGCCATATTGTACAACACAAACAGTAAAGCCAGGAGAGACCAGTGGGCGACATTTGCCATAATGCAAGTGAGAGATGATAAAAAACAGTCACAAATAACCATTTTCATAGATGCGGTACAAGGACCCATGGAAATGGAGGCATGTTTTTCTAAAGCAGAAGAGCTCTGCTGCCCCTGACCTTGTATTCTTACTCCCAGAGCTCAGCGGGGAGAGAAGCTTCAGTACTTGAGGGCAGTGTAACAGCTGCTTCTACTGTGTCTCTTGGAAAACCGATGGTAACAACTATGCAGAATTAGAGACTCATTGCCAGTTAACCCTGGAGATTTGAGGGGTCAAGCCCAAGACACTCAATTCATATTTTATTAAGAACTATTTGTGCAAATGCCTAATTGAGGACATTTTAGAAGTTCCCAATAGAACATGAAATCAATATACTAAAGATATTGAGGCAATGATCAGAAAATTAAGTAATATTGGTTAAATCTGAATCGTTTATAAATGACAGAAACCAAAAACCCAATTATATTGCTAGATTGAAGGGATAATGATAGACTCATCTAGTGTATATGTGTGAGTGTATATAGATATATATGTATATATACACACACATACACACATATATATGCATATCTATAGACACACATTTTATATATATACACACATACATATATACATACTCTATTCCACAAATGGTGCTATACTGAATTCATTATTTTTCACCATAAAAGAGAAGTAAAAAATTAGACAATCAAATTAAGAATAATTTTTAAATAACAATTTACAGAATAGTAACAAAAAAGTTTCTGTAAATTAAGTCAAACATACTTGAATTTTTCTTTTATTGAAAAAGCAAAATATTTTTCCTTTCCTGGTATAGGATGGGGATATCAGGATCATTACTTCTCTCAGAAACATTAATAATGGAGATTCTTAAAAATAGCAAGAAGCCAGTGAGTTTGCTGATTATGGAGTTATTTAACACGGATCTTAGAGTCTTAGAGATTTTTTGAGCAGTGGTCTTTCTTAAATATCAAAATAATCTGAAAACTCAGATGTCTGTATTGTGACAATAACCTGAGTAGTGTCGTACAAATGATTTACATATTCGAGGATACAATTTTGTGTAGTGTGCTTAACATTCCATGCTAAAGTGATTCTCAGTGCTGCATTTTTATAGCATTTAGCAATACATAGCAATATAGATTTTATTTTTCTACCAAAGTTATTTATGAACCAAAGCCTTTCTTGGCAAAGCTAGTCATTTTAGAAACCTCGCTGGAAATGATTCAGTGTTAATTTTGTTTAGGTGAGGATTTGTAAAAGATGATAAATACATTGTGATATAACAACATCATCGTTTCATCTATCATATTGTTAAATCAAATTACAAGTGTTTCATTAATGTGATAAAATGCTTTCTTTTTTAATTTTTCTTTTAGTCAGTTAAGAATGAAATTCAGATGAAAAAAAATCGCATCCGAGTAAACAAGATTGCAAAATGTTTACTCTACAGACCAATAAATTAAAAGCAAAAGCATTTGATATGTATATACTTGAAGTCTCAAATTATGAGGAGAATTGTAATAATAAATACTTTGCATGTAGTTCAGCTGCAGGAGAACATTGACTCTCAGGCTGAATTGACTTTTGCTGGCTGAACTTTTCTGATAGTCTGGTTCTTTACTCCTGAATTCTCACCACTAACAAGGGCTATTCTTTACTTACAGCACCTCTGTCTCGCACCATGCTACATTTTCTTGTAGACAAATGGCATGGTTATTACTACACTGAATAGGTACACTGAACACCTGAGCCATTAGTTTGGGGAGGTAGTGCACAAATGTTGACAAATAAATGGATCTGGAACTAATTCCTCCGGAAATTCTCCCCTTTATGCTGCAACCATTTCATTGCACACTTGCTGCTGCCACACCCAGGGAACAGCTGTGGCAGGTTTTATAATCAATTCCTGTATCATATTCCGATAAAATATTGTAATGCTTCATAGCATTACATATGTATATTCCATAATCAGCAAAAGCAAAGAAAGAAAATGCCCTGTTCTATAGTGGATTCTTCTTAATACATTAATGATAATCTGCACTGTAGATAAAATGATAACTGACATTTAAAAAGCATGAGTTTTAGAATCAAATTAGCATGTGTTCTAAATGTTGTCTGGAACATATTAGCCATATAACCTTAGGCAAAGTGTCAAATCTCCCTAAGGTGTTTCTTAAATTCAGATAAAACCATTTCATCAGGCTTATATGAGGATTAACTGAGATAATTAATATCGATGAAGTGCCTAGGCTATAGCTTACCACAAAGGAAGGGACATGAATTCTCTTTCTCCCATGTTCTTTAGAAGGAATCATAAGACTCCTCACAGTAAGAAGCAGATTTCCCACTGTAACAGAAGATTATGCATTATTCAAAACTGGAAAATAACATTAAAAATATTACTTCACATTTTTGTTTTCTTCTTTTGGTCTGAATTACATCCTGAAAATTGAAAAGCATCTTGTGCACTCTCTTATTAAATGTAGAAAATTGTAGTAAATAAGAGTTCACAAGCAGTTAGGCCCTAATACAGAAAGCATTAAAATTTTGTAAAGATTAACAGTGAGATCGTTTTTAATGCAGTTCTCATAATAATGTGATGAAAGAGCGGGTAGAGATAAAAAGTGAAATCTTTTACCACTTTCAGTGTGTTCGTATGGCATTAACCTCCTTGTCTTAGGAAATACAGCCTCTGCATTTATACATAGTCTTAACAGTTATGAATGAAGCAGCTACTTTCACAATTACTGCTGTGGTTATAGACCTTTATCACAAGCACTTTAAGTCTCACTGCCCTTCAGGTACGATACCTAGAAGGGAATGTGAAGGGCTCTCAGATTATGAAGTATCGCATGTCGAATAGGATGTCAAGGGTCTCATGTCCTCTTACCTGATATTCAGAAAATCTCAAATTTATCATTTTGACTGGCTGAGGAGAAATCCCTTGACTTCTTGCCATACATCAGTTCTTTTATAGGCCAGAGGAAACATGAAAGCAACAAGGAGAATTGGAAGAGACACTGAGAGCATTCATCAGGGAAAGGGATGGGCCTACTTCTACTACATAACACAATACCTTCTATTTAAGTTCTGTGTTACTTTCCAAGTTGAGCAAACATTTACCAAGCATATAACTATGTTCTCCACACTGTGCTAGGGGCTGGAATTTACACACAATGCATCCTAATTCTCATCTTAGAATTCTAGTGTCAAAGTTAATGGATTCTAACTAGGATTTCTTTTTAATTTAAGCCAGTGAATCATCTCATCACTAAATGTTTTTGGAATGATTCTTATTTTACCTTATGATTTTTCCCTTAATGGTAAAATAACTTTAGTGCTAAAGGAGCTTTGAAAGTGACATATAGATCAATGTGACTATGTATTAAATTATGTCAAATGTGAATTAAAACTATTTGAAAGTACTCAGAATTATTACATGAAAGTGGAAAATTATTGTTTTTTATGAGCACTCCAAAGGAGTACAATTATAATAGTTACTACTCCTTGCTGTTCAATTTTTCTACTTTTTAATATATTTGTGCCTTTTATTGTTGTTGATCTTAAAAATATGTCTCTCTGAAGTTTATTCATTCAGTATGACATTTACTTAGCTTTATAGTAGTAATCTTTATCAAGTTATGGAAGTGTAATTTTAACTCCGTTTTCTAATTTTCATTTTAAATCCTGAGTATATTTTAACTTCATAAAATCCTTTTTTTTTTGCACAAATGAGATGATTGTGTGATTTGTTTCATTTGATCCATTAATATTTACATATATTACCATTAAAAATAAGTGAGTTTTCTCTTTCAAACTTCTGGAAGAATTTGTTGTATTATGTTTAAAGGTTGTTGGTATTTATCAGTAAAATCATCTAGCCAGTGACGTATCCATTTTATCCTGATGTTCACATTTATTTGCACTGGTGTGGCTCAAGCTGGTTAAAGGAGAGGGTGAAAGGAAAGAAGGTCAGAGATGAAAGAGAAAGGATGTTGTATATCATGTGGGCTTTTTAAAAAATAATTACTTTAAGAACATAGGCATTTTTTCTTCTTGACCTATTGATTCTTTTACCAATATAGTATATAACATCCATCTTTGTGCCTTATGTATTTTGCCTTAATTTTCTCTTTTCTTTAAATAAAATATCTATCATAAGTTTTATTTGATTAAAATATTTAAATATTTTCTGGTATTTTTAAAAATTTATTGATTTTGGAAAGAGAGAGAGGAGGAAGGGGGCAGATAGAGAGATTTGTTGTCCCATGTATTTATGCATTCATCGGTTAATTCTTGTATGTGCCCTGACAGGGCATCGAACCTGCCACCTTGGCTTGTTGCAGCAATGCTCTAACCAACTGAGCTACCTGGCCAGGGCTCTGTTATTTCTAAGGGATTTTTATTTTCAAATATTCTATATGTTTCTTAACCTAAATTTATATTACAGACAATACATTATTAAATCATGATTTGGTTTTGAAAATTTAATTGAAAAGTCACTATTCTCCTTAGTGAATTTAGTTTATTAATATTTATTCTAATTACTATCATGTTATTTCTGACATTCCACTTTATATTTTCTGTATTTATCATGCCTTTTTTTTACCACCTTACTTTCATTTACATATCCTAAACCATCAAATTTAATTTAGCTGACTTGGACTATAATGTATGTTGTCTTTTTTTCCTATCACTGTCTAAACCTAATTAATAGCAACATCTTCTAGTCACTCACGTTTATTCTGAAGAGCATCAGCTCTGCAGCCAGAGTGCCTGGGTTGAACCCTACCCCTGTGACTCAGGGCAAGTCATTCAGAGCCTTTCTGCTTCGGCATCTTCACTTTTAAACACAAAATAAGAGAAACTACTTGGTTATACTTTAGTGAGAATTAAATAAATTGATACAGGTAAAATGTTGCATTTTGGACAGTGCCTCACATGCAGTAAACCCACAATAAATGAGGTATTATTAATATTATACCCCAAACAATGTAAGAACTTCAATGTGCCTTTACTTTCCTGCCTTAACTCCATGTCCTCAAAATACTCCTCCCCCCATTCGATATACGTATCTCGTATTAGCATCATCATTTTCGATTTTTAGGGATAGTCCATTGTTAGGTTTGCTCACTTAGACAATAGCAAACTTACTAACAATTTCACCCACCTTACTTTTCATATCATATTGCTGCCTCTTAGATTAATTGTTCTTGATGCTGGCAATATCTTCTAAGAATTATTTGAAAAGGATATCTATTGTGTATGCCTTCTAAGGCCTTTTATACCAATGCACACATATGTTTTTTTCCCTCAAATTTAATTAATTTCAACTGAAAATAACATCCCTGGCTCAAAGTTCTTTACGTCAACCCTAAAACTATTGTTGTGGGGATGGCTGGGGTCAGGTTGGGGGGAGCTGTGGAGCGAAAATATAGACAACTGTACTTGAACAATAAAAAATAAAAAAAGAAAAAGAAAAACTTGGCCCTACCTGGTGTGGCTCAGTGGATTGAGTGCCATCCTGAGAACTGAAAGGTTGCTGGTTTGATTCCCAGTCAAAGCACATGCCTGGGTTGTGAGCCAGGTCCCCAGTTGGGGGCACACAAGAGGCAACCATATATAGATGTTTCTTTCCCTCTCTTTCTGCCTCTTTTCCCCTCTCTAAAAATAAATAAATAAAATCTTTTTTAAAAGAAATAAAAGGAAAAACTTGAAAAATAAAGAAAAATAATTTAAAAATTTAAAAATAGTCCTGGCTGGTGTAGCTCAGTGGGTTGAGCACAGTTGGCCTGCGAACCAAAGGATCATGGTTCCATTCCCAGTCAGGGCACATGCCTGGGTTGCAGGCCAGTTCCCAGCAGGGGACGCACAAGAGGCAACCACACATTGATATTTCTCTCCCTCTTTCCTTCCCTTCCACTCTAAAGATAAATAAATAAAATATTAAAAAAATAAAAACATAAAATAAAATTTAAAAATATATCGTTGTATTATCTTCTAGAATTCATTGCAGTTTTTGATATTGATGATGCCTAACTCTTATTTCTTTAATTCTAGAATATTCTTATTTTTAAATTTTTTTTAATTCTGTATTTTCTCACCTCTATTTTTTCTCCTTTCCTTCCTTCCTTCCTTCCTTCCTTCCTTCCTTCCTTCCTTCCTTCCTTCCTTCCTTCCTTCCTTTCAGACTCATAAAAAAACATTTATATTTGCACTTCTCTTATCCAGTACCTTAGTGGTTCTCCATTAGGGCATTCCTCCCCACCCCCAACCCAGGGACCTTTGGAAATGTCTGAAGGTGTTGGGTTGTTCCAATGAGAGGTACGTCGGCCTCTAGTGATTAGAGACCAGGGATGTTGCTAAGTATTCTATAGTGCACCAGAAGCCTTCATATCAACAAAAAAAATTTATCTAGCCCCAGTGTAAATAGTGCCAAGGTTAAACAATTAAAATATACTTTAATTCCTCACTTATTACTTTTATCTTGATTCTTCAAAAGGTCCACAGATTGATCTTCCAACTTGAGAGTTTATTTTTGTACTGAGTACATTCTGCTACTTTATCCATGTACTGAAATCTCTACTTCATCAAT
>PVKM010015723.1:0-27592 GCA_004027735.1 Carollia perspicillata
AAAGTGGCCGGAGTTGGTGTTTCTCGTCTTCAGGAAGTTACCCAGCACAGCCTGTTTCCATGGACTCGCTTGGGCTATAGTGCTAAAACTGTATTCTCCCAGGACTTAGACACACTATAGATACTCAGTGTGTTTGGCATTGTCACAGGTAGAAAAAGAAAAGGCAATTTCTTGTCTAAACATAGCTGCCAATGGGAAAAAAGCAAAATAATAATTTTTTCACCAAGGTGCTTAGTGGATACAGCAGGCAAAGTAAACAAGATCATGTTGAAAGGTATCTTGTACCACATCCTTGACTAGTTTTCTGGGAAAGTAATTTAGGATGTTTAACCCTAAGTTAAGACCCATCCTTCATGGAAATGAACTGACATTGAATCAAAGGCAGGGGCCACATAACATAGAAAATAGTCAGAAGTGTCTTGTTCTTATTGTGAAATGGACTTTGCTGTGTAGACTGCTAACTTCGTATACTGCTCGTTTGGTCATTCTGGTTGTCTTTACTGTCTGTACCACTTCAAGAATTTTTCCTTTAGTATTTTACAGAGCGGTGGAGTTCACTTTATCTTATATACATTTTGCATTTGTGCATTAACTTAGTAACTACACAGGACAGTTTAGTCTTTAGTAGATACGACATGTGCTCTGAGAGGCTTGAATAAGAAACAAGTGGAATGTGTGGGGAGGGTGCTGGACAAGAACATGCTGTACAATGGGCAAAATTCAGGCTGTGGGAGGATGAGTCATGCGACTTACAGGAAAAATTCTGTTGCAAAGATAAAGGATCATTTGCTTCCTGAATGAGCCATTCAGAAGGACCTGTTGCCAAATCACTGAACTCCCCTGGTGATATTTTGCAGATATTTCTCCTGGAGTACTGGTTGATACAGGGGACTTTGTTCGATTCAACCTTTCCAATTTTTAGTTTATTAAGAGCTTAGGAGGAGGGTGTCGGGAGCCTTTTTGGTCTGCAAAGGATGTCGTTAAATGAGAACATGATTCTTTTTGTGTGTGTTGATAAAAACCAGGTATAGTTTTTGTTCAGGTATCAATTTTGGTTATAGTTCTAAGAGGAAACAACCTCTTGTGTTCCCTGAGTTTATTTCTTAACAAGAGCTCTGGGAAGTTATCTTCGGTCTGTGTTGTCACAAGGCGTAACCAGACCTGGACTTTATAAACTTAGTACCTTTGGACTCCTGCCCTGCACGCAGTTTATGTGCCAGGTAAAGCAAGACCCTGTGCAGTTTCTTAGTTGAAATAAAGTTTAGTTGCCACTTGGTTCACTTTCTGGTTTTTAAATAAAACCATATATTAGTCACCTGGAAATTTGGAATTTGAATGTGATGACATAGTTCTTTCTGCCCTAATCAAGTGTTTCAAGCTGAATTAAAATGAATATTCCTAGTATTTCTGGCTTCAGTAACTCTCAGGGATGATTGATTATATCTGAACCATCTGTTGATGGCGTGGTAATTTGTTATGCAGCGTAGTCAGCCCCCCTAAAGGCTGTGGAAGGGACTCCGCTTTATCGTGGTTATCTTTTTGAAAGTGGCACAGAAGGTCCATGTGAATGTTAATGATAGTCTCAGAACAAGCCAAAACCCGTATTCCTTGGCATTGTGTACATACTCTGTGAAAATGCATACTTTTGGCCCTGACCGGTGTGGCTTAGTGGGTTGGGTGTCTTCCTGCAAAATGAAAGGTCACTGGTTCAATTCCCAGTCAGGGCACATGCCTGGGTTGCAGGCCAGGTCCCCAGTTGGGGGCATTCGAGAGGCAACTGATCAATGTTTTTCTCTCATATCATTGTTTCTCTCCCACTTTCTCCCTCCGTGCCCTTCTCTCTAAAAATAAATAAATAAAATATTTTGAAAGCACATACTTTTGTGCAAAATGGAATAGATTGATTTCTTGCAAAGTAGGTGTAACTAGAAGCCTTGTAAATTTCTATTTTAACTCACATGTACTGTGTGCAGGGAACTGAGCTCTGGTCCCTGTTCCCAGGGGCCACACAGTCTGGTAGGGGAGATAAGAGATATAAGAAACATGTATGACCAGGACCACCTCACACCAGTAGAGCTGACCAAAGTGCCAGGTGCCACGAGAAGCTGCCTCTTTCTAGCTGGGAAGATCTGGGAAGGAACTGAGAGTGGTAGTTTTGAGCTGGATTTTGAAGGATGCTCAGGCAAAGAGTACGGGGAAAGGGATGACTGAAGTGGGAAATTGCTTCTTGGGCCAGTGTGTGGTTTACGTAGGCTGAGACAGGACCCGCCGTGTGTGCGATGGGGGAAGGAGAGGGAAGTCCTTAGGCGTGGGGTAGTTGTTTGCACCCTGCCTTCTCCCTCTCCTCTGCTGCGATACTGGGGGAAATGGAGACAGAAAGGAAGCCTTGGTCTTTCCCCGTGGCCCTCTCTCCTTCACCTTCTCACTTGCCATTATCAGATGGTAAGAAGTTATGGAGAATGAATGGGGGTAGAAGTCGGCAAAAAGAACTGCATATTAGCGCAGGGGACTCTTGTGCCACGTTTCTCTTTTATTTTCCTTTGTTAATATTCTCAGCTTTTCTAAAATTTGGCAGAGTCCATTATAGGAAAGAAAAAGGAAAAAGGTAGGTAGGAGAGTTTCAGTAGCTGACCACTCATATCTGTTCTGCCCATAAGTAGATGGGATTAAAGAGCATAGATTGAGTGGTGTTTGCCGAAATTGAACAGATCTAATGCTGAGCATACATAACAAATAGTAGTCGACCCTAACCATAGTTCTATGTCATTGTCGTAGTCATCAGGTAGATTTTATTTAGGGACCTACAAGATGCATGGACTTGTCTTACTGTATAGTAGAGATTTTTTTTTTTTAATTGTAGAGGCGGAGGAGGGTCTAGAAAGAAACACTTTTTTTTTTTTTTGCAGAAAAATGGTGCTTAAAAGAGCATTCACAGTATAGGATGTTGGGTAGACATAAATCTTTTGCACTTTTATTAAGTCATAATCTTTCAGCATAGGTATGTATATTTACTTTTTGCCTCCATAAGTAAAAAGAGGAAAACTAAAAAAGAATGAAAGAGTAAGTTTGAAAAATAATCAAATCTAGGAAGTCTTTTTTAAAATTTTTTAATTTTTTATTGTTGTTCAAGTACAGTTGTCTCCACTATGCCCCCCCCTCCCTAATCTCCTGTCCCCAGGGAGTAGTTTCTAAAGCTTCTCTGGGAAGAGATTGGCGGGCTGGAGAGGCGTGAAGGAACGGCTACTGTCACGTTTCAGGACCAGGGAGTAACAAATTTAGCTTCTACTCTGGATATCTTGTCAGGATTTTCTTTCTTTTTTTCCTTAAAGTGAGCCTATTTTATCTTCTCATAAAATATTGTTTCTTTGCCTTCTGAGAAACTGTCTTTCTTTGACAGTGTGATTAGCTTTCTGCTACAGGACTGTTCTAGGAGTTCGGGCTACTACTCCTAATTCTAGAGCTCATTAGACACTGTTAAGGGGTCTTCATCAAGGCCCAGGTATTGTCCATTTATATGCATGTGATGAAACCACTTTATTCTTTCTGTTTTTAAAAACAGGTTTATATTCAGTTGATGGGTTAAATGTATTTCTGGAAAATATACTTGGCCCCTTTTAGAAAGTATATGCTATGTAAATTGAGAGTTTTCTTATTCTAAACTCTGAGTAAGATGCAAATGATCAATGTTGCTCATTGCTGAGGAGCACAATGGCTGTGTCTCGGAGATGACATAAGAATGGCTCAGGGAGGTAGGAAGCTGAAACGTCCCTATGAACTTCCTCCTTAGAAGATAAATTGGAAGGAAGCTTCTGATGGGCCCTAAGCAGTCTCTACCACCACCACCACCCCTGCCCCCGCCCTCCAGAGGCTCCTGAATGGCCTGTGGAGATGTACTACATGACTGTAATCTCTCTTTTTCAGTTTCTGCCCCTTGCTGCAAAACAGCAAGAGAAGGAAATCAAGGAGCCACTCCTGCAATTTACCAGATAAGCCCAGCAGGGTCAGTTGAGTTCCCAGGAAAAAGCTGCAGCCATCTGAGGATAAACCACGTCAAACAGCTTTTACCGTAAAGCCGACCTGAAAGAAGGGTTCCCGGTTACAAGGTGAGCCAGGAGGACGCCAGCTTAAAAGCAAAAGCGACCGTTAGATGAGGGGTTACTTAATAACAGCAGAACGTTAGTGAGGCATTACCAAATCACAGGAAGATGTTTCTTTATACCTTTTATGTGCATATCAGATCTACAAAACAGTAATCCTGGTTATGTTTAGCCATCTGAGTAAAAAGTTCTGCTGTAATTGTTTTAAGGATAGGAAGTATTGTAGAAAACATGCCAAAGTATTTATTCACCTCTGTCTACCTGCCGTGCAGTATCAGGTGGAAATAAGACACTCCCCTCTTCTTCCTGAATAATGAACCTGCGGACCTAAGACTGAGACTGCTTTCTTTATATGCATTTATGCACACAAGCCCAATTGTGTATGCATGCAGACATTCTTAAAATGCATTCATTTTCTTTTTATAATCTTTCCAAGTAAACAGGTAGACAGACAGTTGCTTGTTTTCTTTTCTTTTTGTGAGACTGAAATAACTAACATACAAGCACTACTTACTATGTATGGGTACTATAGGCTCCTTGTCATCTTTGATATTTGCAGTTATTATTTTCAGAGCCACGGCACTTGTGCTGTTTGACATCTTAGGCTCAGTGACTTCCGTCTTCATAATTGGCACTTACCCCTCCTAGTTATACAAGGCTTTCTGGGAGCCTGCCCCACCAGAGCTCTGGGAGAGCGTTTGTAACCTGCGTATCCCTCTTACTTGCCCTGGGACGGGGTTGCTGGTGGTGGTGGTGGTGATAGTTCAGACATCTGTAATCTGGGAAATGCTCCCAGGTATTCCAGTACCACTCCTGCCATCTCCTTGCGTAGACTGGTCCCTCTCCATAGGGCAGAAACCCAAGAGCAGTGATTTGGTGTAATCCTTGTTATGCGAGAAGCTTCTTGTTTATTGCTGCATTATTTAAAATTACATTTCAGAGCAGAGCTTGCAAACTGGTGGCCCCCAGGGCAAATTTGAAACTATAATTTTTTAAGCTTGTGAACACTTTCTTTTTTTAAAATTGAATTAATTACCACATTGTGGGACAGTCTGGGAACTTCACATAGAAAATCAGATATCTGGCTTCTTTTGGAAGATTAACTCTCTGGTCTCATTACTATTCCAAGGGCTGCAGTTTGCTAAGGTGTATCATTCCCTAAATATTTAACCCAACCTGCCTTAGAGATTTATGTTACCTCCTTGGCACCTGCAGGCTTTTGTGGTCAAGATTCCTGCTTTAAGCATCCATTTCTTCTTACGCGAAGTCACCCGCATGTACTTTACACATAACACTATTAGTCTTTATTCTCTTCTGGCATTTTTGTTATTTTTTTTTTAATGTATATACTTGGAGAATGCTGGCTTTTCTGAAGTTAAGCAGACACCTGCCAGGCTTGCCTGTGAAGAAGGAAGGTTCTTCCAAAATCAGATGGCCCATCGTTCTTTGTTTGGAAATCTGATTGATAATGATAAAGTGTGAATCATTCTTTCCGGACCTCGAGGTTGTCCTTTCAGAGTCTGCGCCGCTGTGACTAAGGCTTCCATTGCTTGATTTGACTGTCTTGGTCCCAGGCAGGTAAGGCAGATTCACGGCGGTGGCTTTTTGTTTGAGTGACACGTGCAGGGATTTAGAGTCCATTCTCCAGCCCTTCACTCATTCTGGACACCACAGCGTTCAGTATGCAATGTGTGTGCTGGCTGTACACGCAGAGCCTTTGACGTTGGGAAATCTCCGCGGGATCAGATGCACCCTCAAGCACAGTGGGCCATGGTTAATCATAACACTTCTCCTTTCCCATCTTGGATAACTGTATATTATTAGGAACTGAACTACTTACAGTAATGTTCCTGCCAATTTGATGCTGAATCAAACTTTTATGTAATAACAAAGTGCTTCAGTCATGAAAGCATTCCAGATCACAGGGTCCTTATGGGCACGGCACTGCTCTCCTGCATTAGCTAACTCATCATTTACAAATGGGGGGAAGCTGACTCTGTCTCAACACAGCAGTTCCTATCCCAGCAACCCATTTAAGTTCACACAGGTAGTGCATGTTACTTAAGCAGATTTCAGGCCTTGGGATATCCATTTTTAATGCTGACGCAAACAAGAAGGAAGGCTGGCTGGGTTAGATGTTTATTTCAGGTAGTTCGCTCTCCTTCTGGCTGCATTGCTTGGCTCTATCTCATGGAATCTCTTATGTCAGTATTGCCTTGGATCTCTTGATACTTGACCCCACGCAAAGGTGAAATGTACGTGAGTCCCTTTGACTATCAGGTTTAAGTTCATGGAAATAAAGTAACTGGAAATTTGTTTCCACGCATTTACTGGGTTGTAAGAAGGAAATTAAACTCTTCTTTAAAAGGAAAAAGCAGGTGATTGGTACCTCATTTCCTTAACGAAATGCATCTATTTTTATTATTCTTTTGTCATAAGAATTAGTTTGTATGCCTGTATACTCAGAAATGCTTTCAGAAAGCCCTTTTATCTTTTTTTTTTTGGAGTTCCTGTCATCAGCCTCACATTCCACTTCACTTAAATCCCTGAGAAAGGATAATTAGGACTGAAAAAAATGGACCAAACTAGGAAGTGCTTGGGAGCCATTATTGACATATAAAATGGGTAGAGATATGGTAAGAAACGTAAATTCAGAAAGTCAGCTCAGCAGTCAGCCAGTATAACGTGGTTCCGCAAAAACTGAAGAGGAAAAAGAATACTGATTCCCCAAGTGACAAGGGAGCGGATGTTTATACTTCCTTTTATCTGTTTCGAGGACCGTGAGACGCATCCCTCGGGTAGTGGAGATGGAGAGAACAGCCAGCGAGCTCTGGCAACGCAGATGCCATCCGACCTGCTGCATCCTCCTCCTTGGCTGTCCCTCCTTCCCTGTCTCTCAGGCTGAAGGGAGTCTCTTCTGCTCAAGAGGCACCAAACTCTAGACAGCTATAGGGGCTAAGAGGGAGGTAGCAGGCCCATAGCCAGCTCTTCTGTCCCAGAAAGAGGAGTGAGAAGGCATTGACATCCTTCTCAGTCTATTGAAAAGATTGAGAGCAAGGGACCAGGAAAGAATTTGTCCAGATATAAACCTTGTGCACGGGACCAGCTCTCCCCTGGACATTGTCTGTCTCAGTCTGGTAGATGGGGTTTTAGAAAAATGAGTCACCTAAACGCCAGAAAGATTTAGTCCAGGTTTGAAAAATAAAGTATATGTTAAGTGCATATCCAGTAAAAGTAGCAATGAAGAAGTAATTAAGGGAAAAAAGGGATAATATTATTCATGTTGAGGGTTTCATATATAAATAGTAGGAAAAAAGGGAGATTTTGTTTTGTTTTGCTTACGAACACTTACTTTTTATTTTTTTATTAAATTTATTGAGGTGACATTGGTTAATGAAATTATATAGGTTTCAGGTGTACAGTTCTATAACACATCTTCTGTATATTGTGTTGTCTGTTCATCATCCAAAGTCAAGTCTCCTTCCATCTCCATTTATCCCCCTTTACCCTCTTCCACCTCCCCCACCCCATTCCCCTCTGATAATCACCAAACTGTTGTCTGTGTCTATGAGGTTTTTTTTTTTTTCTTAATCCCTTCACCTTTTTCATCCAGCCCCCAACCCTCCTCCCAGCTGTCAGTCTGTTCTCTGTATCTGTGAGTCTGTTTCTATTTTTGTTTGTTAGCTTTTTTGTTCATTGATTCCACATATGACTGCACCCATACAGTATTTGTCTTTCTCGGACTGGCTTATTTCACTTAGCATAATGCTCTCTAGGTCTACACATGATGTCACAAAGGGTAAGATTTCTTTCTTTTTTATGGCCAAGTAATGTTTAATTGTGTAAATGTACCACAGCTTTTTTATCCACTCATCTGCTGATAGATACTTGGGATGCTTCCAAATCTTGGCTATTGTAAATAATACTGCAGAAATTTTTGTTTTTTAAAACATTTTTCATTGTTTTTGGTTTTCTTCCTAGTTTTTTTTAAAGATTTTATTTATTTATTTTTACAGAAAGGGAGGGAGAAAGAAAAGGAGAGACACATCAGGGTGTGGTTGCTTTTCACACACCCCCAACTGGGGACCCGGCCCACAGCCCATGCATGTGCCCTGATCAGGGATTGAACTGGCGACCCTTTGATTAGCAGCCTGGCATTCAATCCACTGAGCCACACCAGCCATGGCTTCTTCCTCGTTTTTAGAAAATACCTTTCATTTAGAAAAATTTCAAATTTATACAAAGTTAAACAGAATAGTCTGGTGAACTCCTAGGTGCACCCACCCAGATTCATCGACCCCTTTCTGCTTTTACTCTGAGGTTTTAGAGGTAGACATGTCATAGTAACACATGTGCTCCAGTAAGCATCTGTTACTGTGCACACTTTCTGCAAAACTGTGGTCCCACTGTCACACCTAACAATATGAATAACAACCTTTGATATTCATACTCAGATTTCTCTATCACATTTCTCAAAATTGTCTTTTTATAGTTGGTTTATTTACATCAGATCCAAAGTATATACATTTCATTTGGCTATTGAGCCTCTTAAGTTTCTTTTATCCAAAGTGTTCCCCCTTTTTCAAGTCATGTACTTATCTAAAAAACCAAGCCGCATGAGCAGTAGAATGCTCCACATGCTGGGTTTGGCTGATTGTTGTTCAACCGTTTTCTCTGTCACCCACGTTATTAGAAACTGCAAATTAGATTTAGAGGCCCAGTTGGATTCAGATTCTACTTTTCGATGAGAATTCTGCATCCATGGTACCTTATGTAACATCACCTCGGGAGGCCCATGCAGTCTTGTTTCCCTACTTCAGTGATGCGAAGTTTCAACAATAGCTTCAGGAAATAATATCCAGGATTTGTTGTGAAGTTTCCCTCATCCGTTTTTTTCAACTAATGATTTTATCCATCAGTAATCATTGTCTGAATATATTATTTCATTAGGAGTTGGAAACATGGCGGTTTCTCCCTGCCACCCCACCCTAACATTCCTTCTACGTTAATTAGCCGGAATTCCTCTGCGAGACCCATTGCTTCATGAGCTTTATAACGTTTGACCCTAGTATTCGGTGACCCTGAAACACATGTCACATAGGAAGGACAGAGTAAGTGCTTCCATCTGAGCGGATGGTTTCTGAGGCGGTACTGCAGTTTCTGCAAAAGGTGATCAAAGATGTCTCTTTGTTGTTTATGGGGAAAGTTCCTTTTTTCTTGAGTATTATTGTAAATTCATGGGTATTTTTTAAAGAATATTTGTATTTTAGTTAGTTGAAGTGATTTTTCTCCTATAAACAAAGCGTTTTTTCATGGGGAGCCCTTTCAAATGGCTCCTGTATGTACGTGCAGAAAAGAGAACTTGTCATAAGTGAATCACAGTGAATTTTCACGCACTGAACATTCCTAGATAATCAGCAGCCAGGTCAAGACACAGAGCATTCCAGGGCCCCTCTGCCCCATTAGTGTCCTCGGCCCCGCTGCTTCGTCCACCTGGCTGCCCCGAGCCCCTCCTGCTCGTGTCCTCGTGCAGTCTGAGAGTCCGCCATTCCAGGAGCTCTGCTGCCTGGTAGAGGAAAATGGAATTTAGAAACTGCAATCTGGACGTTAGGACTGCCCAGTCTCATCAGCTCCTTTTCAAGGCACATGGTAAGAATAAATATAAGTAAATAAACACACACACATTACATATGTACATATATACATATATGAAAATATACGCATATACTCAAAAATAAAAACTTAGGAGTTCATACTGAGTTTTCCAAGTTAAATTTATGGAGTGTTAATATTACTTGATTTTATATTTGTATCTGTTTTTGCTTTCCCTGAAAATCTTGGTTTAAAATGACATTCATAGAACTTATTTATTAAATACATCAAATACTTTCAAATGAATAACTCAGCATTAATACTACTAATTGTTTTATTTTCATACAGAGAAAAATACAGTTTTATTTACATTTATGATTATTATTATTTTTTCAAAATTTATGCATAAGGTCATAAGATGAATTTTTCCCTCAAGTCCATTTTTGTGTCAATGTGGCTATGTTTCTTGGCAGTGAGATTCATAAGTCCTTAGTTCACCAGATAATTTGAGTTATTTGCAGCTCATTACATGATAAGCAGGAGACGCTCCAGAAGTGACAGCGGGATCATTGTTCTCTCTGGGTGACGGACTAATTTGTGCCCCGTGAGTGCAGGTGTTAGCCTTCACCCTCCCTCACAGGGCAGGTCCAGAAACGACAGTGAGACGGACCCGAAAGGAAGCAGAGGTGCCCAGCACTGTTGTTTTCCTGTCTGGTTTCATTTGACAAATGGATATTTTGTGGCTGCTTACTTTGGACTGACTTTTTCACCTTGGTTGGTTGAGTGATCCAGTACTTTGATTTTGGGGATACATTTTGTAGCATTTGACTCTAGGAGAAATGCAAGAGTTCACAGAGAGTATGGAAATTGGTATCCTCGCCTTTTCTCCCCTCCCTCCCTTCCTACCATCTACCCTTCCTTCCTTTTCCCCGTGACCAGGTAATTCTTTGACAGCGAAGCAGACAGCTTGTGATGAGAGAGGACAAGGAACACTGCTTCGTTCCTCCTTTTTCACCTGTTTTCCCAAAATGTCTCATTCCCAAACCACAAGATTGGGATCCAGTATTTGTGAGGTTTTTTTTTTTTAAATGCGTTTCTATATATGCAAGAATGCTTAATACTTTAATTAGGCTAACTTTGAGGGCGATTTAAAATTTTATTGACTTTTAAAAAAAGATTTTATTTATTTAATTTTAGGCAGAGGGGAAGGGAGTGTGAAAGAGAGGGAGAGAAACATCCGTGTGTGGTTGCCTCTCACATGCCCCTGACCAGGGATGTGGCCTGCAACCCAGGCATGTGCCCTGACTGGGAATCGAACTGGTGACCCTTTGGTTTGGCGCAGGTCAGCGCTCAGTCCACTGAGCCACACCAGCCAGGGCTGACTTTTTATTTTACTGGCTTTTCACATTAAATGAATAATTCTGGGAAATCCTGTGCGTAGTGAACCAACAATTGAGACCTACTGGGAAAGGTTTGGCTTTCGGAGAACAGGGATGTTTCAGAAGCAGCACATCTAAGTGCTGCTCCAGCGAGAAGTTGGTTAGGGATGGTGGACTCCAGCTCACAGGTGCCCCCAAATGTCAGCTGTTTAGACTTCTAAAGGTTTGACATTTCAGAAACAATGGCAGTGTTAACAGATGTGTGTTTGTCATGTGTCCGATGTCACCCCTGCTGTGTCCAAAGTGTTCCTCACTCGTGTAGGCATTCTTTCACCCACTCACTCACCCGTAAAGTCTGTTGAGAACCTCTCAGCCTGCACCAGACACTGCTCTGCGCCCAGGGTAAGAACAAGGAGAGCGTGAAACAGCAGAGGCGAGGTCTCTAGGGATAGGCAGTAGGCCAGGAAATTCAGTATGGAACTACTGAAATCGAGCAGTGCCATGAAGAAACTGAAAATCTTTGCTGGGAAGGGACAGGGTATGTGCCCGTTCTGAGGTGACGCAAGCCGGGAACTGAAGGGTGCTTGGCTGACTAAATTCTCATGTTTAGAAGGCTAAATTTGAAAGTACTCTGCAGTTTGTTTATTCAAGCAATGACTACAAATTTAGCATTGGAATTTACTTCCCAATGTCTAGTTTTTTTTCAACTGGCACTATAAATAGTTAAACCCCGAGATTAAAATTTCTTGTTTTGTCAGCTTCTGAAAACTAGAGAAGCCCTGGGTAAAGGGAATCTGGGAACTCCTTAGAGTATATTTGTAATTTTGCCGTAGACCTAAAATTATTTCAAAATAACACATTTAAAGGAAACAAACTGGTGAAGAAATAACAAAAAAACACAAAACTTGCAAATAGAGGTAATCTACATTAAAAAAAATTTTTAATGCATCATGCATTTTCTTAAAACACTCTTGGACTAGTTAGGAAATTATCCTTCAGGTGCAAAGTAGCAAATCTTTTTCACCTGGGCTTTTAAGGCTTCGAAGGAAACCGGCATCATAGATAAAAGAACGGGGCCCAGCTGGCAACCCTTTGCACCTGCTACTGCTCCAGGTGGGCTTGTTTTAACAGAGCGCACCCCCTCCGCCCCCCCACCCTTCCTCCGTGTTGTTGATTCACTGGTATGGATGAACTCAAGAAATTCCGTTTGGAATAAGTTCCCAGGTGACATACTGATCTGGGACCAGCAGCAGAACTTCTGTGGCAAACAATTAGCACTGGCTTTTTCTAAGTTTGGGATTTGGGGAAAAGTAGCTTTGTTCATCCCAATTCAATACCAACTGATGTTTTAAACCTTCCTTAGAATCCTGTACACTTCCACTTACTGTCTTTGTGATGGGACTCACCAAGGACCCAGTGTCTTTTTACTGCCCTCATCAGCTTTCCAGTCCCAGATTCTGTTGCTGTTGTCTCTGGTCCTCACTGCTCTGGGAGGGGTTTGCTTTTTATAACAAGTCCTTTTTCTGTTTTTTTCAGTGGTGTTTTGAAGTGAAATGGATCCCACATTCACTCTTGCAGCTTTATCCCATTACATGTGTGTATTTTAAAGTAATTTTTTCTTTCTTGATTTCCACAAAATCCCATGAAGCAAGTTGGGTACAAAGTATCTTCCCCGCATTGAGGAAGTGAAGACCCCGAGACACAAAATCATGTAACTTGCTAAAAAAAGGAAGGCTTGGGCATTTTTTTAATCCTCGCCTGAGGATATGTTCATTGATCTTAGAGTGAGACAGAGAGAAAGAGAAAGAGAAAGAAACATCGATTGGTTGCTTCCCATATATGCCCTGACCAGGGGTCGAAGTCATGACCTAGGTATGTACCCTGACCCGGAATCAAACCCTCAACATTTTGATGTATGGGATGATGCTCCAGCCAACTGAGCCACCCAGCCAAGGCTCACGCTCAAGCTTCCTGGTGTCCATTTCTTCGCTAATTATAGTGTACCATGAATATGATGCTCTTTCTGGACCTCAAATATGGTTTGTTAAGCTATCAGGACCCCTATTCCTTCTTTATATCATGTCTCAAGTATTTTTCATACTTATATAATCTTAGTAAGTATATTATTTGATGATTGTCCTGTATTTATGTGTAGGCTATATTTTAAATGATAGGCCACAGAATCCATTTAAAGACATAAACCAGTACATTAGTTTCTATTTTGTGTATTACTGTTAAATTATGCATTTTTTCCCTCCAAATACTCTTGTCCCTAGATGGAACATTTGCAAACCTTTTTTATAGGGGCTTTGAATAAAATAGTGTTATAGATCAAATCAGTCTCAAAGTTGGTATTCCTGTGACTTGAGTGTCTTGCCCCTGCCCCTGGCAATAGGCGACACTCTGGTGGGTACACAGGGTGTCTCCAAGTCTGTTCTCCCCCACAGAGTTATTTGAAGGAGAGGCTCAGGAGAGAATGCTTCATAACAGTTGGTGTGTTACACAAATTATTGCATTGACTTCTCACAACTCCATGAATTAGGTGTTATTATCCCTGTTTCATAGATAGGGAAACTGAGGCAAAGAGAGATTAAGTAAATTGCCTGACGTTTCATCGCTAGGAAATGGCAGAGCTGGGATTGGCTCCAAACCCAAGCAGTTCTTGGTATTTTTCAGTAAAGGAAGATGAAAGGAAAAAAACACCACAGGGTATATGTAATGGTGTACTGGTAAATGTTTAAAAATAGGCTCTCAAAAAAAAAAGAAAAGCATTAATTTGCATGCCTGATTTCAAGTTCCCAAGAGGATGTCTCTGAAGGCTGAGCTAGGGAGGGGCGCACACAGTTGTCCCCTGGGCTGGTGCACGCCAGCTCAGCCCAGCCCAGCCCAGCCCAGCCCAGCTCACTGCTGGAGTGTGTGCAGATCGCCACACCTCAGTTCAATGAGTTCACAGGGCTGGAGGACCCGGGCCTGGCAGTAGATCCGCTGTTCCTGTCAGCTGTTCCTTCCCTCCTGTAACAATGAATAAGCATAATTGAAACCAGTGCTTACACTGGATGCCAAAGTAAGTAGAATTATGGCACCCTGATATGTAAAGATTTGCACAACCATTGCTATTCTGGAAAGATGACAGTTTTTTAAAAAATTCTGATTAAGGCTCCTGACCATGAAATATCTGTGATTAGGGAGATGACGGTCAGTGAGTTATGTAGGTGGCAGGTGCAGTGATTCCGTGCGTCCAGGCTAACCCATTAGTGGTGTTTTGAAAGGATTACACTGCTGCCTGCTGCCTCTCTTCCTATTCCTAACGTACGACTCGGCACCAGGGAGAACAGGACCTAGTGATGGTCCCGGCCTCTGGAGTACCATTAGCAGCCTGTGGAGAAGGGTCTTTATTTGAGGACAACCCAGAGGTTTTCTTTTGGGAATGTTGAACTTTGTGCAGACTTTCTCTCCAGCTGGCTACTGAACAGATAAGAGAACTCTAATCTGCAAATTGTTTGCATTAGTTTGGGTTATCTTTGGGCAAATAGAGTGAAATCAAAAACTGACATGAGGGTGGTTCTCTACAGGCAGCTTGTGAGCACAGTCATCTGTTCTTAATGAGTCTGCTGCAGGACTTCGGTCCTAACTAAAATGATAAGCCCAGTAAACAGTGGGAGTGGTTTTTGTGGCCCATGACGTTGACGACAATAATGAAAGTGACAGAGTCCCCACCCTCAAAAATTGTACCGAGTCAGAGCAAATAAACAGAATATAGTGCTCGTTCAATAATATATGTGCATAAGTATAGAAGGAATACAAAGTAAAGTCACAGTTCTGTCTAATAGAATAGGAAAAATTTTATAAAGAAGATGAAACCTAAGCAAAATTAGTATAATATTAATGCCTGCATGTTATAAAAGTTATTACAGCTGATAATACAGGAACTTTTTATTGTAAAATATACATGAAATTTACCAGTTTAACACCATTGTTAAGTGTGTATGTAGTTCAGCAACGTTGAACATGTCCGCTTTGTCCTGTAACCATCACCACATGGTCTGAATGTCTGTGTCCTCCCAAAATTCCTGTGTGTTGAAATCCTAATCCCTGGGGGATAGTGTTAGGAGATAGGGCTGCTGGGAAGTGATTAGGTTATGAGGGTGGAGTCCTCATGAACGGAATTAGTGTCCTTACAGTAGAGACTTAAGAGATATCCCTGTCCCCTTCCATCATGCGAGGACACAGCAACCAGATGGCCATCTGTGAACCAGAGGCAGGTCATCACCAGACACTGACTCTGCTGGCGCCATGACCCTGGACTTCCCAGGCCCTGGGACTGTGAGAAGTTACTGCTTGTTGTTTATAAACCACGCGGTCTGTGGGGTTTCATTCCAGTGGCCAAATGGACTAAGACAGCCGCCTTCCATCTCCAGAACTTTCTCACCTTCCAAACCAAAACTCTGTGCCCATTACACATCAACGCTGCATTCCCTCCCCGTCACGGACCCTGACCACCACCACCCTTCCCCTTCCTGCCTCTATCAACTTGCCTGTTCTGGGCACTTCAGATAAGTAGAATCATACAATACTTGTCCTTTTGCATCCGGCTTATTTCACCAGGCATAACATATTCATGGTTCATCCACGTTGTACCATGTGTCAGAATTGCCATACTTTTAAAGTAGTATCTCATTGTAGGAACATAACACGTCTTGTTTCTCCATTTATCCATTCATGGACACTTGGGTGGTTTTCACCTTTTGGCTATTATAAATAATGCATCTATGACTATGGGTGAACAGATATCTTTCACATCTCTGCATTCAGTTCTTTTTGTTAAACACCCAGAACTGGAATTATGGAACCATATGGTAATTCCATTTTTAATTTCTTGAGAAACTTCCATACCATTTTCAATAGCAGTTACCATTGTACATCCCCACCAGCAATCTAATATGGTAATTCAGGAACATTTTTAACCTCAGCCTTTTCGTCTGTTTCAGCCAATTCTTCAGCATACCTCAAACTCAGTACAGAAGCTGTTGTTTTGATAGAAAATTGCTCTAGAGGGTGTGTGCTGGTGGTACCCCAGTAGAGGTTCACACACACTCAACATGGAACTGTGAATTGTTATTGAAGGTCAGGAAGCAGAGGCAGGACCTTTTGTACTTCCCGCTGCCGCTAACTCTCTGCACTCTGCTGACAGTCACCACCTGTTAGCAGTCGTGGGAACCATGTTCCCCAATGTTATTTTTCCTGTTGAAATGTGAATTAGGACATTGCCAAAGCTTCCTTTCAAAACATGTCAGCTAGGGTCAGAAGCAAAGTGATGGATGAGAAGGGGCTGGCAGATCTTAGAAAATTAGCACTGGTAAAATTATTCAGCGATGGTATTAGAATGGCCTTGTCAAGAATCCGTGACAGAGACTCCCTTCAAAATCAAATGTCCTGTGATCCCATTGTAGCAAATATGTTGTACAGCTTTTATGCCCATGGATTTTTTTTAACCTGTACTGTTAACAATCACTTTAGAAGAATAAACTCACAAGGATATGTTTTGATAATGTGATGAAAGCTATTGAATATCTCCCTAAGAAAATATAATGCCAACACTTCCCATATTTCTGTGGTTTAAAGAACGTGCCAAACCTGTTCATGCCCCCAGATTAAGAAGCTCTGTAAATTAGTATTGTATGTCATTAGTAATGTACCGTACTCTAAAAAATTGGATTTGTTGCTTAGTTTATTCATTAGTTGATTAGTAAATCAAGGGCAAAGTATAGTGAAAGAATTTGCCGCGGGGGCTTTGATGTTGAATAGACTTAATAAGCTTTCTCATCCCTACTTTCCTTATCCATACCCTGAATATGAATAATGGGCGGGCGAGTCACTGGGCGTGGATGGGAAGTGCCTGGTGCCCAGAAGGAGCCTGCAGTGTCGAGCGGTATTTTCTCCCTGACAGGCTAGGGAATGCTGGGAAGGAGGTTATGGTAATCTCTTCTTGGGACTTTGACCTCAACTAATATTTTTGATGTGCTGTTTTATTACTCTATAATTTTTGGAAAGGCTATGTATGCTTTGTTAATTAGAAAATTAATAGATGTCCAGAGAGAAAGGATTACATGGGGAAATAGTATAAGTGGTAGTTTGATTGTTCAGATGAGAAGTATTCCCCAATCTATTTCTGAAAACAATTTTTTGAAGACTCAGTTCTGAGAACAATTCATTGTATAATGCCCAGTACCCAACAAACCTGAAGCAGGAGGAGAGAGTTGGGCCATAATTCTGGAATTAAAGTACAAAACCATACCAAGTACAAAATTAAAATTAGATTGGAAAGTATATGTAATCACTAAATCCAGGGCCCAATGTCTTCATTAGAAAATACATTGGCTCAAGTTATAGTTTCCAAGTACAGACATTATCACATTATAACTCAACAGAGATCAGTGTGGTATTTGAGAATGACTGATTTAAGCTGATTTTCAGGACACTTCCGTATGAAGTTGCCAATAGGTAAGTAGAACAATTCTTAAATTATTGAAAAAAACTAGAAGCAATGTGACCTAAGGGAAGTGAGACTCTTCGGTGTCACAAGACTGTTCCTTACACCTGAAATGTAAATGTCTAAAGTATAGTAAGGAGCTGTTTTCCCCTCTCGAGCCGTGTCACATCTTTGGCATAGTTTTATGTAATTTGGACAGCAAGAAGTGATTTCCGCATACATCATTTGAATTGAAGAAATACATAATTAACATTGTCTTTTTATGGTCATCTTAAAGACATAGCTGTTAATAGTTTATGAAACCCATGTCTCTCTTTTGGATGGGTTTTGTTTTGTCCATGGCTTTGCTTTCCGTGGTTTCAGTCACCTGGGGTCAACAGCAGTCTGAGAATATTAAGTAGAAGTCCCAGAAGTGAACAATCCAGAAGCTTATACCGCACGCCATTTTACAAGTAGATGATGACACTTGAGCTAAAAGTATGAAGGTTAATTCTTTCTTGCCCTTTTTTCTGTTTGCAAGGTAATTTCCTCAGTTTTATCTTTCTAATCTGTGTATGACTAAATTTTTCTGCAGAATCATTCTGTGCTTCACTAATATCATTTTAATTACTTCTCTTAAAGTTGGTGTCATTATTTGTTTCCGTAGTTTCTTACCTATGCCAGTGGCCATTGCATCCGAGCCTGTCTTACCTCTTGTACGAGATCCCGTTTTTTAATACAAATGTTGGGAACACGTAAAGCACTTGTGTGCTCCAAAGCTACCTCTGTCTTTTACTAGAATTAACATGACAAATAAGCCCTCTGTCTATCTCTTGCACATAATAGTTTTCTCTCCTTGCGGGGATAATCTTTCATTGTGTTTTATGGACACACTTGTTTAAACATTCTTCTTTATGTGAGATCTGCTCTTTGTCAAAGGATTATCTATGCCAATTATCCTTGGCACCCTTCATATTACTTGGTTAACATTCAAATCTTCCTCTTACACTTCACTTTGGAGGCCTGGATGATGCAGGATGTAGGTTTGTCTATTTCATTTACTTAGCAAAGAGCCTTAGGAGACTGGGAGAGTTAGAATCTTGGTCAGTCACAGCCAGAGAATTTGTCTCTTTGTATACTCTTTGCCTTCTTAGTTTCGTAAGTGTCTGCACCAGAAAGCAGCCTGGGGCGGGGGGTGAGACCTAACTGGGGTGATTGGGACCTGTCCATGATGCTCTTCTGGAGTCAGCGATGAGGAAGGCAGCAAAGGGCAAGACAGGCTGTGTTCTTGCCGTGCTTCGATGGCTCAGAAAGCTCTTCAGGTGTGGGGGGCGTTTCCCTGTGCCCCGTCCCTTTGGAGGTAGCTGGTGGAGTTTGCCGGATCCTCCTCCTATAACATCACTTCACCGTCTTGAAATGGGGAGTCCCGTGTTGGTTTTATACATCCTCTTGTGGTCCCTGAGTGAAATAGTCTTTTGATTTTGTGGCATGTGGTGGTCACTGCTCCCTAGTGTAAATACTCATGGTCTTTTTTTTTTTTTTAATCCTTTTAGTCATTTTGTAGGAAAATGCTTATCCGATCTTACACTGATTTCTAGTGCTTATGTTCTTGAAATTAGTCCTTGATTTTCTTTTTCTTACCCATGAGTTAATGACCTTAGAAATACAACAGATTGCCTACCCTTTATCTTTTAGGAAAAAGAGGAACTTTAATGTAGAATGACAATGTAATGACCACAGTATATAACGACAATAGGCATTCATTGCTCTGATCATGATCTTGATGGGAAATTAATATATTCCAGCCAGCAGTGCGGTGACATTTGCATTGATAAGATCAATCAATAGGAATGCCCTGCCCCAGGGTGGCTAGGCGTGGGGTCAGCTAATGTGGCTCCTCCTAATACTCTGTAAATAGTCAAGCAAATATTGAAAAAGACCAGCCATTAATAACCCAAACGCTTAACTCAAAATAGAATCTAATATCAAAACTATAGAGAATTATACCCCAATGTTACGAAGGCTATATTCCAAATTGAGGAAACTCTTGATCGAGCCAAGTCTTACGACAAAGGTCAGCTGCACTTGGAGAAACAGAGGCTCTTGAGAAAGGACAGAAAAGCTTTGCTTTTGTTACACTGTCTTCTCACCCTCGGAGACCCTGGTCGGCCCCGACCAGGAAAAGAGGTGTCAGCTCCTTGGCATTGCTCTAGAATCCTAAACGTAATTCTCTACAACTCCAGATTGAGTCGCCAAGGTTGAAAGGAGGGCAGGGAGCGGAATATTTTTTGTGGGGGGGATGAGTGGTGTTAGATGGGTGAGGGAGACTCGAAAGATACTATTTTACTCATGCCTTAGTCACTTACACACTGATGGTGCCAGGATGACTTAGAGAAACTTAAAGGGAAACAAAAAAAGGACTTTAAACGGGAAATTGTATCTCTCAAATTAATGGCAAATGTAAAGGTCAGTTAGACCACATAAAAATCAGTATTGTAAGGAAAGGCAGATTATTTTTTTAAAAAGCCATTAAGCATTAAAGGAAACAGAGGAGAACCCAAAAGTAGAAAATGTCAAATGAGAGTCATAGGTCAACTATTAGTTATAACATTAAATGGGAATGGGAAAAACTTCGTTAAAATTACATTTTTTAAAGAACAACCCAACGTGATCATTACTGGAGGAACACATAATACAAAATGCTACAGAAAGTTTAAAGGTAAAATTACGGACAGATTTCATTTATCACTTGCAAACAGAAGGAACAGATGATATCAAAGCAAAAAGGGGTTGAAATCCACAAAGAAAGTCATTTTTACAATAATAACACATAAATATAGAATTATTATAAACTCTTCCATGGTAAGTTTCATTGTTTCAAAATACACTGAATACAACCTAAACATCCCAGTACAAGAATGGTTAAGTGTATTGTGGTACATCATGTGGTGGCCTTATGTGTAGTGATTAAGAATGGTGACGTGCAAGTGTCTTTGTTCACAAGGAAGACTTTCACCAATACATTGTTGATTGAAGAAACCATATTGCCGATAGTATGGGCATTATTCTCCTACTTTGGTTAAAGCAGAACCAAAATGATAACCATTGTTACTACTGGGCGATGAAACTAGAGACAGGTGAAATATTTTCATCCATACCTTTAATCTTTTTATGGTAAATATAGTAGATTATATTACTATTTGCTACTAGCCACTGCCTCACCCTCTGGGAGGGTTATACTTTCATGCATCGTTGACCTCAGTTTGGCCATGTGACTTTTTTTGGCCAATAAAATGTGAGCGAAATGAACTAAGACATGCCACCTCCAAGCAAAAGCGGTCTGAACTATCTCGTGGTTCAGCGATGGCTCTGTTCTTCCTTCACATGGGGGCTGCATCTCCGGCCTGGATGAGTAGGACTTGGAGGAGGGCAGCAGCTGACCTAAAGGACACGCAAATGAGTAAGAAACAAACCTCTCCTGTAGGAGCTTGAGATTTTGTGGTTGTGTTACCACATCATAACTTAGCTCAGGCTAGGTAGTCCCCAGTTTCAAATGTTTTTTTCTGAACATGTACCAATTATGATGCCTTTGAACAGCAAATTCTAGAAGTCTTCCCTGCTGCTTTTTGCTTTAGTTATGTCTCTGGGTCATAAATCTGAATTTTATGTCACTCGGTGTAAATGCAGCTGTTACGGTACTTACTATTGATAAGAAGGTGGAATGAGATGAGAAAATTGGATATTCATCTTTCATATTGCTGTTATTTCCAGCCACAATACTTTTCTCATTGAACATAGAAATTAAGTTAGTGTTGACTTTAAATTGGTGGTCTTTTTTTGGTGTAGAGTTTTGTTTAGCCAGTTTCTGAAAATGTGCTTTGATGTAGATGAAATTAGTATATATATGTTTTAATGTCACAGCCATTCTTACACTCTAGGAATAAAAAATAAGTAGGTGCAACCTACTAACAGAGTTCGTAGTTCCTTTTGTGGTGCATTTAGCAATGGAGCAGATGACCAAACACTTGACTTACAATCAAGTCAGAGTGATCTCATTCAACCTTTTAGCAGGTCCTTGAAACCTTTTTGTTAAAAATAAATAAAAAATGAATGGAAACAACAATAACCTCAAAAACCATTCTTAGAACAAATTTAATTCTCTCACTTACCTTTTCTTCATCCTTTGTATTCATAATTGCAATTCAACCAAAATGCGGCTCCTCCATCATAAACAGGTTATCCTGAAAATGTCATTTTAAGTTAAAACAAAACTAAAGATGTTAACATTGGTCTTAATCAGGAAAAGTGAAGTTGGATGTGGTTAAGGGGGAAAGAAAGTGCAACAGAGGAAACATTGGCCCTTGATAGAGCTTGGATTGAATTTCCTTCCGCATGCATGAGAGTTAAATGCGTTTGGCCGTCTCAGCCTCACCCCTTGGGGGCTCTGGAGCGCATCACAGAAGCTCCACACTTCCAGCTCAAGTGTCAGCATCGGACACCTTGGACCGGAGAGCAAGGGACTTCCCAGTAAGGATCTGAGTGGCGTTCTCACTTTTTGTTGGGTGACACCACAGCTTGGCCTGAGAAATTTTACTCACGCTTGTCAAACTGATTTCATAAAACAAAAGGGTTAGGTGATTATTTATGTGTTGTTTGTTACTACCTTTTGCTGATACCAGATGGAACCTGGTCTGAGCCCAGGAAAGATCTCTAGAGCTCATAGCATCTCCATTAGCCCCCAAACTAGTTTTGAAGCAAGAGAGAATTTTCCAGTTTCTGGAGTAAGTAGCTTTTGTTTTTCCTGTAGCAGCAATGAAGATGAATCTTAAGAAAGGATAACAAGTTTTATTCGCTAGATTGTCCATTTTTTCTCATTTACAACAATTTTCCTTTTAATTATGGGGATTGTTCTTTTGAATATTCTTTATAACCTGTTAACTGTTAAAATCCTGCCTAACATATTCAGGACCACATAGTCTGTTAACATAACATTGCAGATTTTATATAGCCCTGCATAAAATTTAATTTATTTGCAGGTGCAGAGTCACATGATTTATACACAAATCACTCAATACGTTTGTGTCATTAACATAATCTATTAAACATTTGTCTTCGGCCTAAATTTCTCTGATCCCTGTCTGAGCTTTCCAAATGTCTGTCTCCATTTCAGGCCTCAGTTTTACCTCACAGTCACGTGCCTGAAACCATACTCATGACCTTCTGTCTATTCTAGGTCTCCTTGGCCAGCCCTCACTCCAAACGCTGAAAATCTGGGAATTATCCTCTCAATTTCTCACCACCTCTCTGGTCCATCATCTCTTGCTTCCTTATTGGACCTTCCTCATCTTCATTTCCCTAATCTGGTTCTCCTAATGTCTGCCAAAGTATCCTTTTAAACATACACATCTTGTTAAACCACGCCCCTTTGTGGCTTCTTATGCTTAAGATCAAAATGCTGAACTTGGCCCATAGACCCTGGTAGGACCTGGCCTCTGCCTTTCTTTGACCGTGGTGGCCAGGACTGCCTTCCTGGAACACGTGCGCTGGCTGCCCAGCATCTGGTGAACGCCTGTCTGTCCTTCAGTTCTCAGCCCACACCCTCTTGCTCAAGGGCACCTCTGACCTCCAGATCCAGTTAGTTCTGCTTACCCTGCATCCTCATAATACCCCGAGGGGACTGTTTTTCGCAGGGGTATCTAACCTGCGGCCCATGGGCTGCACACGGCTCATGATGGCTATGAATGCGGCCCAACACAAAATCATAAATTTACTTAAAACATTATGGGGTTTTTTTGGTTATTATGTGTCACGATGTATTTAATGTGTGGCCCAAGACACCTCTTCTTCTTCCACTGTGGCCCGGATGCCAAAAGGTGGGACACCCGCTGTTCGTCAACAGCAGCTTCCCCTCACAACCTGTGCTAAAGCACTTACCCAAGTGTCCTGCGCTCCTTTCAAGGCGTGTCAGCATTAAGATGGGGCTACATCTTGGCCTTCTGTCTTCTTAGAAGGGCATGAAGTTCACTTTAGTGGTCAGTCTTTTGGGTCACAGGTTGGTGTGTAAGCCTTTCACTTCACACTAGTATGCTTTAACAGGATTTGTTTTTTAGCAACCTCTGTTGCCAATTGAACAACACTTCCCTCAGGCACAAGTTTTTAGCCTTAGTGCTACAATGCAGACTTTCGTTATATGAATCCTGGTGAAAAACAGAAGCGGCCCTTGGCTGTGGGTCAGTGAAGCAACTCCAAACATTACCCCAGTGTTGGGGCCCGCCTGTCAGTCTGTGGGTGCTTTCCAGCCGTTGGATGTTGGCATGGAGTCATATGTAGGTGGGCTGTAGTCCTGCAGTGCAAATAACCGTGGATATACGTATTCCTCCATCCTTCCTAAAGGCTAGATCAAATGATGCACAGACAGCATGAGCCCTTCTGCCTTTTGCGACTGGCTACTGTGTGTTGGGTTTAACCGTCACATACAACCAACATGGCTGAACTTAACCAGGCACAAGTATGGACTGAGCTCTTACTATAATCCATTGCACAGGGGAAATTAAACTTCGCAAGAAGAAAGTGATGTACTTTGACATGAGGGGCCAGAACATAGCGCTGCAAACTGCTTTAAAACAAAGAGAATGTGAGGGAAGAGTGTGACCTGGGCGTACGGTTTCTTCCCACTTTCCTTGTTGACAGACTTTTGGTACATATTCATGTTTTTGCCTCCACCTTGCAGATCTAGAGGAAGAAATACCTCCTGACGTGTCAGAGTTCTTCCTTTCACTAACATTGTTCCTGAGTATAATTTTTAATGTTTTCAAATTGTTTACGTGAGTTGTGGTTTGTTTTGCTTTGAGATGTTTTAGACACCCTGACCATTTGCCTTCTCTTTTCTAGTCAAGACTGATTTGTGCAATGGACTGAAGCTGGAAATTTATCTACTTCTTTGTCTGAATTTGAGACCATTGGGATGACCTTAAGTGCACGCAGCTAGACTCTAACTGCAGCTATGAGTTCAGACGAGAAGGGCATATCCCCTGCTCACAAAACGTCCACTCCCACCCATAGAAGTGCCTCCTCTTCAACGTCCTCCCAGAGGGACAGTAGACAGGTAAGAGTATGAAGTGCATTTTGTTATCTTATGCAAATACAGTACCATTAGAATGTGGTGGGATTGCTAATTAATTCTGAAATTTTGTTGTGAAGACATTTTTTCCACAGGAAAACTCACTGTAGATTTCTGTAGATCTACCTGGTGATTTCATGGGGATCCAGTTCTTGCTTTTCTGTTAGGTAGGATTTTTTTCTTTTTGTAGCACAGAGCACAGAAGAGGGGCCGGAAGTCCTGGAGTGTGCTCCTCACCACCGTCTGTGCCTAGCAGCGGGAGCCAGCCTCTGGGCCTGGGATGGTTTGCTCCCCCTCTTCATCCGTGGAGGTAGAAAGGGACCTCAACCTGCAAAGGTCTTTTTTCAGTTAGTCTCTCACTGGTCTGCAAAGCAGTAACTTCTTTTGCTGTTTCATGGAATATAGCAACACATTCAGGAATTAGATTATAAGTAAAGTTGAAGCATCAGGGATTAAGGGCAGTAAGAACCCAGGCAACGTTTAAAGTCAGTAGAGGAAGTGAATTACTGTTGCTTAATTATTCCATTGAGCCAACTCTAAATTATTTTTGTTTACAGAGTTACTTCCTTGCCACTACAGTCTGAGTTGTGTGGGGATTGGTTGTAGGAATTGTCTAAATTGTCAAAACAGATGATTGTTTTGCCCAGTACTTGTCTCAGTATTACTGTGCACCATTATTATATTATCTGTGATAAGATTTTTGTTGTGTAACTGGAATTTCACGGTAAGCAAGTATAGTTAACTTCCTATAAAAACTTTCCTTTAGGGGGACACTCACTTAGCAAACATTTTTGCAAGGTGCTTCCCCCTACATTTTGTGCATTTAGAGTATATTGCCTGGTTTCTAGAAGTACAACCATCCATTATTCAGTTGTCTATAGTATAGACCTGGGGCTTGAGGCAGCCGGTTCCAGATGTGAATTTATTCTTTAGGCGGTGAGAATGCAGGGAACATTCAGTCTACAAACCCTCCCAGCTCTCCGTCTTTCATTTCTAGCAAGAGGTTCCAGGGAATCTGTAAGAATCAGCGGTTCCTGATCTGTGTATGTTTCACAGATTGTAAGCAGACGTTACTGCTATGGGTCTTGGGGAATTTTTGATATTGTCCTTCGGTATAGAGTTCAACGAGGACATTTATGTTCTGTTCATTAAGAGCAGTTATACTATTGACTAAATCTGTGATTACACACAGTTATAATGTTTATAGCATTGCATTTGTAGAGTAAAAGAAAGTAAGGGTACCATGAATGAGAACACATTATATTATAAGTGACTACTGCATGCTGAGAAGATGCTTTCTAAGTTTGCCATTTTAGTCTACCCTTCACCCACTCCTCTGTCCTTTCTTACGCCTTTTTCTTCTCCCCTTGCCCTGGGTGTTTGAATGGAGAGACATTTTAAGCAGCAGAGCCTTTCTGGCAGCTGAGGGAAGGAAGGGATGGACTCAGCTCACCCTGGAGAATTGTGACACATGGAAAAGATGATGGCCCGTCATCACTGTTGACGCGCCTGTGGGCCTGAGCTCCAGTGCTGGTGAAACAAAGACACTGAGACCCTGGTCTGCCAGAGGGAGTTGGAAGGTGGAATGTGTGACTCCTCGCTGGCTTGTGAATGGAAAGGTGCATGATGGGAATCGGATAACATGTTCGTAAACTGATCATGAATTCTTGAAAACTAGGGAGACAGTGTTCAAATGTTTATTATCATTTGAGGAAAGAGTTTGCTTTCATTCCTGCTTATCTCAGCAAGTGGAAACTCTCCCAAATACTTTCTTTCCTCATTTCTTCCTGCCTCCTGTTTTTTGTCATTTTGTTTTTCTCCAGGGAAAGAAGAAGAAAGAACCGTTACAGTTGTGTTTTCTCTTCCCTATCTGTAGCACTTCCTAGAATCCAGTATTAACTTCCGGAAACCAGAATTTTGAGTGATCTTGTGATGTGATAGGATGCAGTGTGTTTTTCTGCATTTGTTTTTGTGTGATGACTGTTTTCAAAGGGAAAGGACATAGAGGAATTGTGATAAATTGGTCTTCATTGAATGTTATTACTCTCCCGACCTAACCAACATCTGTGCCAAACTGCAGAGTCCATCCCTGTTTCTCTCCTGGGCTGATCGTGTACGTAAAGGATGTAGCACGTAGCTGAGAATACTGTGGTGCCTTAGTGTTCAATATTTGTCTTTTTTTCCCAGGTTCTAGTCCTAGATCTCTAAGTAATTGATTGGACGTTTTTCCTTGGATGTACCAATGTCACCATAAATGAAAATGTATAGACCAGTTTGCTATCGGGATAGTCATTATGTTATTGACCCAGGGTCAAAGCCGTTCCTTTCTCATTTGCCTCTCTCACATTCAGTAGGCTAGCAAGTTCTATTCATTATTTCCTCCATAAATACCATAATTTCTTTTCATTCTCATTCTCCTCGCCTCAACCCAGGATCCTGCAAAGTCCCCTTGCCTCACCTTCTCCCCATGATCTCATAAGATCAAATTTCCTTCATATGGCAGATTCGTGCCCAGAATCCTCCAAAGACACGAATCCTTCAACGACTTGCACAGTGAAGGCCATATTTCCTTACGGGGTATTCAACAACCACCATGGTGTGATCCAGCCTCAGTGTCCCATTCTCCTCCCAACCTGTCTGCTCTACAGTCCTGTCTACCCATGGCCCCTAGACCTGCCCCATCTCTCACTCTGCCCTGGTCTTTCCTGCATGGAGTTCCCACCGCCCTGCTCTCGATCTGACACCTTTCTGTGCTTCAAGGACCAGTGCAGGCGACACTTTCACCAGCCGTTCAAACCCACATTGCTGCTTCCCTTTTGTGTACTTTCACAGAAGTCTTGGCAATATGTGACTTTTTTTTATAAAATGTCCTCACTCGATGATATGTTTATTGACTTGAGAAAGAGAGATACATCGATGTGAGAGAGAAACATCA
>PVKM010015724.1:0-27576 GCA_004027735.1 Carollia perspicillata
CTGTCCTGTGCACTGTAGGATGTTTAGCAGCATCTCTGGCATCTACCCACTGGATGCCAGAAAGACCCTCCTTTCCCGATTGTGACTTTCAAATGTTTGAACGTTGTCAAATGTCTCCTGAGGAGCAAAGTTGCCCCTAGTGAGACTCGCTGGGCTCCTTGTTGAGGACAGCCCTCTGCTGAGGCCCCTTCAGCACCCTCACGCCCACACTCCTAAGAGAGGATCCACTGCCTGCATACGCCT
The DNA here is from genome assembly GCA_004027735.1 of Carollia perspicillata. Classification (NCBI taxonomy): domain Eukaryota; kingdom Metazoa; phylum Chordata; class Mammalia; order Chiroptera; family Phyllostomidae; genus Carollia; species Carollia perspicillata. Next base: position 244 of record PVKM010015724.1, read on the forward strand.
GCCTGCCGCAGCCTCCCCTTTTCTGTCCTTGTCGAACAGGCTCTACACTAGTGTGTCTCCTCAGGGACTTAAGCCCCCTGGGGTGCTTCTGAAACTGCAGACTCCTGGGCCCCCCTGCATTAGGGTCCCTGCGGGGAAGATTAGATTCCCCATCCCCTAACAAGCCAAGGGGATTATCTGGCAAATAAAAAGATTGAGAAGCATGGACCCCACCCCACCCCCAGGTCCTGCCTAGTAGACCTGGCCTGCAATTAGCTCCTAAGAGAGTTGGACCTGGGCATAAAAATTCTGGCCCTGCCCTGGCTGGTGTAGCTCAGTGGATTGAGCACGGGCTGCGAACTAAATAAAGGGTCGCCAGTTCAATTCCCAGTCAGAGCACATGCCTGGGTTGCAGGCCAGGTCCCCAGTGGCGGCAACCACACATTGATGTTTCTGTCCCTCTCTTTCTCCCTCCCTTCCCCTCTCTATAAAAATAAACAAATAAAATCCTTTAAAAAATTCTGGCCCCGTGGTACCTGCATACACAGAAAATCTCAGAATCGGTACTGGGAAAAGACACCAAGGGAGGGGGCTGTCGTGGGCCCTCTTGCTACCTTCTCCCTTTCTTTTTGTGTCTCTTTAGTTGAAATGTCTCAATTACTTCTCATGAGAACTTTTTCCCCTCTGGCCCCCACCTTCTGGTTGTCTAGGTGGCTTGTTCTAGCACTACCCAGGTGCAGGTGCTGCTCCCGTACTAATGAGTACCTGGGGCACCACAGGCCCCTCCCTCCTACCTGAGGGGTGTAGCCTGGCCATAGGTGAGGTCCCATCAGGCTCTGCAGGCTCTGCTTTGCTGCGCCCCGTCCTGTGCAGCTGCGCCGCTCCTGGTTCTTTAATGTCTGTTCCAAAGCTACAAAGTGATCACAAAGACAGGCCCTCAGAAGCCAGGGGAGGATGAAGGGGGCCTGCGGCCCTCAGTCTGGGCCCTGCTCCCCTACCCCTGGGTGGCCTCAGCTTCCCCTACCCCTTCTACCCCACACCTTCTGGATAACGTTTGATTGGGACCAAGAACAAACCAAGGCTGGGTTTGAGGGTTTTGTGGGATGCTTGGCTTGGTTTTGTTTCCTCAGAGGGAGCCAGCCAGGGGTTGTGGTGGGATGGGAAGGGACTTGCATCCAGCCTCTGCGGGAGGAGAGATGGGCCAAGGACGGGACGAGCGGTGGAATACGGATAGAGGGAAGGAGTCGGGTGCCTGTGAAGGACAAGGGAGTCCTGCTGATTGTCAGACGGCCCCACAGGCTCAGCCTTGGCACTCAGAGGGATGGGGGGGTCCTCTCCAAGGGCGTGTCAGGGCTGACTTTTCCCTGCTAAAGTGAGTGCCACCCACCTGCTCTACCTCATCCAAATGTCCAGGGGCTAAGCACAGATAAGCGATTCCTCTCCCCGTGCAGCTTTCTAGATAAAGTAGTCATCGTAATAAAATAACCCAGCCTGTCATCCATCATCAGCTGCGTGTATGCCTCTCAACTGTGCACTGGCAGGCGAGTGGCAACGAGACAGAAGCAGGTTGCTGTGGAGGGGCAGAGAAGAGATGGCAACAGTGACCCAAATAGGGGTACCTGATGGGGGGCTGGGGCGGGGTTAGAGATGCTCGAGGAACTGCACTGCCTGTGCCTTCCAGAGGGGGGCAGTATAACGAGAACCAGAACTGAATGGTGAGCCAGAAATCCCCTCCTGGGTGGCACTGGGCAGGGCCTTTGCTCTCAGGCAACCTGGTATAATAAAAGAACATGGCTTGAGCCAGACCAGCCTGAACCCATGTGACCTTAAATAAGGTACAAAACCTCTCGGATCTTGGGCTTCCCACCCATAAAATGGTAGGAATAATATTTCATTGCCCAGACGTGTGAGGAGGATTACATGACATGACATGTGCAAAGCTCCTGGAACCAAAAAGATGCTCAGTAAATGTTCAGCATTCAGAAGGAATTTAAGCGGAAATTAAACGATTTGGAGACGAGATGTTCAAAGACTCCTCAGGCTCTCTCCCGGTCTTAACCAGGCCAGCCCTCCCATCCGTCGGTCTGCTTCACTTGGCTTGTAGCGAAGATGAAGCGGGCTCTGTGTGGCTGGCTCTGGCAGAGGTCCTGGACCTAAAACGGGCGGTGGAGGGGACAGCTTAACCTTTATGGGGGAGAAAAAAAACTTTCTGCTCCCTGCTCTCGAACCCTGAGCACCTTGTGAAAGAAACAAGAGACTAGGAAAAGAGTAACAAATAGACGCTAACCGAGAGCGCCCCCCACGGGCCAGGCCCGGGACAACACCTTTGACTTGATCTATCTGCTTTAATCCTCACAACACGATGAGGTTTAGCATAACCATTGCTATTTCTACCTTACGGATGAAGACACTGAGGGTTAGAGGCGAAGCAACCTGCTCTAGGGCCAGTTTGACCTTCGTGACCCTGAGCCCGTGCTCCCCAGCAGGACGCTGAGGGAAGAGGAGGAAGGGTGGTGAGAGATGCTCTACAGAGCGCTGTGGCTGCGCTGGGTGGAAAAAGCGGGATTTACGATAAAGAACAATCAGCTCTTACCCTTCCTCTCACCCACAGCTTTCCTGACTTGAGGTCAGGCACTCCCTCCCACCTGGCTCTCACTTTCCACCGTGGAAAGAAGCTGAAGACAGACGGGGAGGGCAAGGGGAGGCGCTGTTGGAGCAGTCGGTGTCAGGGAGCTGGGAGAAGAGGGGACCATGGAGAGGGTCTTCCAGACCCCAGTCCACAGCCCCCACTTTCCAGACCCCAGTCCACAGCCCCCACTTCCAGACCCCAGTCCACAGCTACCATTCCCTTGGGAGCTAGAGAACTGGGGCTTGGGAGGAACCAGGATAGCACCAGCTGGGAAGTTTCAGAGAACCAGCTGGGGCAGGGCCACACAGGAAAAGAGGGAAAGGAGCCATGTGTGGGTCCCCTACGATGGGGACATACTCCTCAGATTCCCAGGGATGGAGGCAGCCAGCCCTCAGGGACAGTGGAGTTGGGACCTGGGACAGGCAGGCAGGGACAGAAAATTGCAAAATAGAATCGCACCAGCATCGCACATCAGAGTTTCAGAGTCTGACCTGAGGCATGAGTATTTTTCATTCTTTAAGATTTTATTTATTTATTTTTAGAGAGAGGGGAAAGGAGGGAAAAAGGGGGAGAGAAACATCAATGTGTGGTTGCTTCTCGCACGCCCCCTACTGGGGACCCTGGCGCGTGCCCTGACTGGGAACTGAGCGGGGACCCTTTCGTTCGCAGGACCGCACTCAATCCGCTGAGCCACACCAGCCAGGCCTGTTTTTCGAAAATAAGCCAGTATCCAGAACTCAAAAGATGAAGGAACAGCCACCTGCCACTTAGGACTTGCCACTAAGGGCCTCCCTAGCCTCCTCTCTGGCCTGCCCACCTGAGATGTGACTGGCAATTTGCAAGCCACAAAATCGAAGGCGATCAGCCTGTTTCGTGCATTCGGTGGGAGGAGGCAGCCATCTGGGCTCTGAGCTCAGTGACTCTCCATCTGTCACTTTCTCCACTTCGCCTCCAGAGGCCCCAGGACCCTGGGAGTAATTAACCCTCGAGAAGCCAAGTCTCTGGTCTTTTTTAAAAAAGGAAGTGAAAACTTGTTGAATGATACCTCAGCAAACAAAACAATTATTTAAATGCTTACACTTTTTTAAAAATGCTTGAACTTTGCATATTGGTATTCTAAAATTTACTGTGCTTAGTTGAATGGGTATGGCATGGAGGAGTTTAGGGAGCTCTAGCGAGCCCTAGAAAAGCTTCAAAGATCTCATACAATGAGCAGAACCCTTCACCAAGGAGATGGAGCTTTTTCCCTGTGACTTTGATATCTGAATACTCCCTTAAATGTCAGGTCCGGTCTACAAACTGGAACTGCCTAGGCAGCATCTAAGTTTCCCCCACGTGTCACAATCTTGTCCCCCCCCCGCCCCCGCCCCCGCCCTCTCTCTTCTACACACTGCTTTTGTGGATTAGTAAGCTAAACTTCTTTCTCCCTTTCCCCCGCTCTGCTAGGCTTTATTTAGGCCCCTCCTTCCAGGGGCCCCCTAGCTAAAGACAAGAATGACTTTCCTCCTGGTGGAGAGATGGGCCTGGAGCCTTCCCTCCGCACCCATAAATCACCCCCGCGAGGTCCGTGCCCCTTTCGGCAGCAGCCGGAGCTCCTCGGCTCAGAAACCTCCCGTGGCCCCGGCCCCCGCCCCCGCCGGCCGCAGCACGCACTGCCCGCAGCACGTTCACGTGCACTTCTTCCTCGGCAGTCCCACATCATGCGATCTGTGTCCCTGCACTGTCCCACGTCAGAGGCGGCAGTGGGCACTATAAAGTCCTGTCTCTGGGAAGCTTGGCCTGACTTTCCTCCTCGCCGGGTTCGAGAGCCCTTGTTCCCTGCGCTCAGGAGCCCTGGGCTCTCATCGCCTGTGTTACGGTTTTCGGTGCCTCAGCCAGGCTGCCCGTTGCAGAGGACACACTCCCTAGGGTGTCGCCACCTCCACCAACGCGTTAAAAGACTGGAGTGAGTGACGCCGCCACCTCGGCACATCTACCTCAAGGTCTCAGCCCCGGGCTGGGGGAGACGAAGAATGCCGCTCGGTGGTCTCCAGCAAAGAAAGGGTTAATCCGCCCACTCCCCACCCCCCAAAAAGGAGAAGGGAAGAGTCCGGCAGAAGGTCCTGTTTACCGGAGCTGCCCGAGTCCGCGCGGCCCTGGGAGAGGCGTTGCCGTGGCTACGGGCCCGGCGCCCGCCAGCTGCGGATGAGCTCATTGGAGCGGCGGACAGGGGGCGACGGGCGGGGGACGCCGGGCGCGCGGCCCGCGCAGAGCCGCCGAGCCGGCGGGGAGAGGACCAGGCTGCGGGCCGAGCCCGCCTTCCGCTCGCCCACAGCCGCGGCGGGGCGGTGGGGACGCGAGCGCAGGGAGCGCGGCTCTCCCGGAGAGGTCCGGCTGACACCAGCGCGGAGGGCTGCGGGCCATGGCGCCCCGGGCCCCCGCCGCCTGCAGCCCCCGCCCGCCCGGGCGCCCCCGAGCTGCGCCTCGGAGCCCGCGGAGCCGCAGCCCGCCTGGAGGTAGGACCGGGCCGGAGGATGGTGGAGGGGCGCGCCGGGGGACCGAGGAGGGGACGTGCCTGGGGGAAGGGAGGAGACGGCTGGAGCTGCCCCAACCCGGAGCTGGAAAGTGGCTGTTTGCAGACCACGGACTGGGTGTCTCGAGTGCGGACGTGGGGACCGAGGCGCTTCAGCCCGACCTGCAGGAGTGAGCAGAGGTGCTGTCCCGACGTCCTAACGGGGTTCGAGATGACTTCCTGGGCCGAGCCGGGAAGCCGTCGTCCCGCGCGCCTCGGAAATCTGTGCAAACTGGGCAGAGCCCCCTGCCTGCGCAGTGCTGGGTCCCGGGGCGCGAGGGGAGGGGGGTGAGAGAGAGAGGGGGAAAAAGAGCAAAGAAAGAATCGAGAATCGCTGAGCAGCCAACCCTCCCTCACTGTGGTCAAAATATGCAGTCTTGGGAAAGCAGGAAGGTAAAGACGGTGGAGTGATCTTCTTTCTCCCACTTTCCCCCTAAAAATGGAGTTGGGAGCCCTTGGAGCCCAGCAAGAGTCTCAACAAAGGACATAATGATATTTAGGAGTGTCACAGAGAACTTGATTCAAAACACTGAGAACAGCCAGGCCGCAGGGAGGAGGGGATCCTGTCTTTGAGGGGCGGGTGGGGAGCTGGGCGGTACCCTCCAGGGGCGCCGATTGGGGCCGGGTGGGGGGCTGCAGTGACTTGGCTCTAACCAGCGCTTGCTGGGAAGGAGCAGGCCAACCCGAGCTGGTGTTGAGCTGTGCTTCGGAGGTGTAGCAGGGTCATATTAGGCACTCTCCAGTAGTTTTGTTATGGAGCTCTTCCGTCCTCGGTGGTTACTACATAAAAGAAAAGAACAAAATCCTTCCTGCTTGCATTGTCAGATATCACACACACCAAGGAAGTGGTGAAGAAAGTCTTTAGGGGCCTGCTTAGGATGGAGCAGAATTCTGCCAGAAGTCAAGGGCAAACAGTGCCTGTTTTTGAGGAGGGGTAGTGAAGAGGCTGGCAGAGACACTGACCTCCAATCCTTTTGTTCCAGATTTCAACCCTGCCCACGTCATGTATTCATTGACTTAACATTTCTCCGTGTTAGGCATTAAGGACACAGTGATAAATATCACCCTTCTTTCCAGGAACTCACCATCCAAGTTGGACAGTGAAACAAAGCATTAAAACCGGTCCTGGTCTGGCCTGGCCATGAGCACTGCATGCCAGGGCAGCCCAGAGCTGGGAGGCCCACAGAGTGCGTGCTGCTGGGGCTGAGTCCTGAAAAGCTCTTCACCAAGAAAACAAAGCAGGGAAGGTTGTTTCTGGCTGAGGGAACAGCATGTGCAAAGTCACCAAGAGGGAGGGAGGGGGGCAGGCAAGTGTAGGAAGAGCTCTTGGTGGTAGTGTGCTCCTGGAGGCAAGCAGGGGAGGTGGCACCGGTTGGCATCTTAGAAAGCCCACATATGGTGTGCAATGAAGCCACAGGTCCTGCGGGCCCCCCAGCCCGATGACGGCAACGGTGAGGCGGGACGGCCTAATCCGAGAGGTAGAGAGGCCGAATCTGGAGACGGGCTTGGGCACAGGATGAGATCGCTTCAACTAACACTCCGTGGGGCAAAGCTCAGGGGAAAACAAAGCAAAGCAAAAGAAATGGATATTTTGAATGGCCTGCGTGTAGCAGACCACAATCACTTGGACAGTGAATTTGGCTCTAAATTTTCTGGCAGCTTAGAGACAAACAAAAATACACTGGATTGCATAGTTTTGGATTTGGGACAACAGAAAGCATACAAGTTAATTTCCAGAACAAAACTTTTCCTGTAATTGAACTCAACTGGGGACGTGTCGTGTAGATCTTTGTCTAAACGTTGAAGAGCGACGTAGAAAAAGAGGTTCCTGTCCCTGTGACAGAAGATGGGAAGGTAAAGCCCCACGCGGCTGTCTCCTTGTGCCATCTTCCCGTTATGACCTGGGGACGTGCTGCATTTTGGGGGGGGGGGCAAGTGTCAGCTCAGGTTTGTAGAAGCAGAGGGCAGCTAGGGCCCCAGGGAATCTGCTATGGAGGAGAGCCATGGTCCCTTAAGAGGTGACACCTACTTCAAGGAATGTCAGAGTAAAGCACCCAGGGTTCCCAGCCAGGCAGGGCAGAGCAGACACGTCATAGTGTGGCTCACAGGTGGGTGGCCCAAGACTCTGGCCTGGAAAAGGGGCCACACAGGGCAGAGTGTGTTGGGAAGGGCGACATCCGGAAATGCTGACCGAAGGGAAACAGGGAGATCAGGAACAGCATTTGAGGATTCTGTTCAGAGGGGCCAGTCCACTTCCCCAAGTGGTGCAGGTCTTCCTGCCCTCAGCCCTCCCGTGGAGCCTGCTTCTGGGGGGTTGGGAAAGGGTGGGACTCGGGAGACCAGAGGTCCGCTCCGAGGAAGGCCAGGGAGGGTGGGGTCTTGTGTGCTGCACCACCGAGAATGTTGCAGAAGAACAAGGCATTCTAGCTCAGAGCTGACAGGTTCTGCACTCAGCCACAGATCTCCCAGCCAGGCCCTGCCCTGCGGTTTCCGCAGAAGGGACAGACCTGCAAAGTCTGCCTCAGTGTGTTCCTAATGTGCCTTCTAAAGTTCCAGCCATTTCTTGCCAGCGATAAATGTCTTAACATTAATTAAGTATTGAGAGTCTACTGTTCCCCACCTTGCATTTCTTAACTGTTTTAACGAACTATAGAAATGATCCCTGGAAGTACAGTCTTGCGTTTCATAACTTTTTTAAAAAAAGATTTCACCTATTTATTTTTAGAAAGGGGGGAAGGGAGGGAGAAAGAGAGGGAGAGAAACATAGATCGGTTCCCTCCTGCAGGTGCCCCACTGGGGACCAAACCTGCAACCCAGGCCTGTGTCCTGAGCCGGAATCGAACCCACGACCTTTGGTTTTGCGGGATGATGCCTAACCAACATTCACACTGGCCAGGGCGCATTTCCTAACATTTTTAATTTGGGGTGCACATCAGAAGATACATTTCAGTGCCCTGAAACAACCACGCTTGGGCTCCACCCTATATCAATTCAATCAAAATCTCTGCCAATGAGCCCTGTACATCAGGATTTTTCAAAGGTCCCAGGTGATTTTAAGGTACTGCCAAGGCTGAGAGTGGCTGCTTTGACAATCACCTACAGGGTCCATTAGAGCAGGGGACAAAAACCTCAGATTCCAAAAGCAAGGATCCCGTAGAGTTTAAAATGAGGAAGCCTAATACTTGCAATGAAGTCAACTGCCTAATCAGCTCTCAACATCAAGACCTAACGCCGTCTGAACAGGTACAGATAAGGAGACTGGTTATAGACACATCTCTGTGATGCTTTCTGTGTGTGAAACAGTTTTTGAACAGAAACTCTAAAAAGCATAATGACGAGGCTTCCGCAGCCAGATCTGCCTGGCCCAACACGTCTGCGGGCAGTGCCATGCCTACATCTTTCCTTTTTTGCCTGGAACCTTTCTCGAGTGCCGAGCCCAACAAATTGCCCAGTCGTGTCTCTTGCTGTTGGTTTCGTGTTCCCATAACCTCGATCCCACATCACCACGACTCCGCACACGGTGTAGGCTGAAACCTGGGGCGGGTGGGTGACCGGCCACAGGAGCCAGCCCGTGGAGCAACCCAGAGCGCGTCCCTCGGTCTCCCTCACACTTCCTCGCTTCTCAGAAGGGAAAGCGTAGCAGGGGTGGGACGTGACTTGGCATTCAGTTCTCTGCCCATCCACTGCGGCTGTAGCTAGGGCAGCTGTGTACACCCACAGGGTGTACACTTCACGATGAGGGGTCCACGTGCGCTGGCACAGGCAGACGTGCTTCTGTACCATCCCTGGGTCCCTCCCCCAGCTTTATTTGCCCCACCCCACCCCAGAGTAGAGGCCTGACCCCAGGGAAGAGAGTAGGTCAGGTGACTACTCAGGGCTGCATGTGAACTTCTCATTTGCACCAAATGAGTCAGAGGAGCAGGGTACCACTGTCCCTGCCACTGCAGCTCACCATGGAAAAACTAACAACTGACTGCCTTTTTCCAGCAAGTTGAAACCATTCAAACAGGACACATCTATAATTTTATTTGCGTGTCTCACGTCCCTGGGAAGGACAGGCTCAGCCTCTTCCGATGACCGAGCAGAGGCATTTGTATGGGATTATGCAGCGAATTCAGATTCATGTGGACCTTACATGGTCCAGGGAGCATTTAGCGTGTGGGGAAGCCATAGGGCTCTGATTTGGTCACTGGGCAGGAGCGATGGGCAGCCTGAGACACAGACCTCGCATCCCCTGCTGCTGGAGTGGGACCAGTTCCTCAGCCCTGGACTTGGTCAGGGTGGCAGCGGGTAAGGCGCAGGACCTTCCCACAGCAGCTGGCTGGTGCTCGGGCTGCTGCCAGGCAATGTCTCCAGCTCTGGGGCTCTACTTACTGCTCTGGGCCATGAGAGTGGTTCAGATTTGGAGTGAGGTATATGGCCATCGGACGTCAAGTATGACAGACTCCCTGGTATCTTGTGGCAACTGTCATCCTTTACATCTGGTCCATTTCACCGCCTGTTCGTGACAATCAACAGACATACACAAGCTCCCAGGACATCAGAAAGGGGCCAGTGTGGTCTGTTTATTCTGCACTTGCACTGGTGCATGTGACGCGGTGGGAAACGGTCGGAGAAGGGAGAGCTGCTTGACACCTCCCCAAACAACGAGACTTGGAGAGCTGAGCACTTAGTAGGGACAGGGCCCAGAGAGCTTTTACTCCAGGCTCTCCTTTCCCCCGGATGGCCAAGATCCTGGGGCAGAGAGGAGAGAGGTTGGGGAAAGGGTCAGAGAGACTGCTGCTTTCAGGGTGGAGAGACCGAGAAACCACAAGAGCCAGCCCCCTGTAGCAGGCAGGGCTACAGGCTGCTCCCACGCCCCCGAAATCTGACTTGCATCCCTAACCATCTGCTGAGACCTTGTCCTAGGTTACTGCATCCAAAGGCTAGTTTGCTGTTCTCATTGTACGTGAGCTCCCCAGAGTAAGCAGGTCAAAGGTGATGGAAAACTGGTGTGCAGTGACTCATCTGTGCCGCTCCCCCAAAGGCTGAAATGCTTCCTGAACCCCCAGGACATTCCTGGGACCCCCTAGACCTGCCACCGAGATTCCTCCATGAAAGGACTAAACAGGCCATTCTGAATGGCCGCTGGCCCAGCCACACCTTCATTAAGAATTTTGAGTATAGCTTCCTCATCTGAAACACCATACTGTTTTGGTTGTCTTAACTGTCTTTCAAAAAAAAAAAAAAAAAAATGAAAACAAGCTCTTCACTAATCCTTTTTCTTCTCTGTAACAAGTATTCATGCCACACTCCAGCAGACCAAAGTCTGGGCTAGACACTAATGGAGTGAAAAGAAGCCTGTGTTCAGCCACCAGGCCTCACCGTCTGGTTGGAGGGCCCAGATAAAGAAACCGAGTCTGGAGCCAAGTAACAAGGGCCATGTGTCGACAGGACCAACCCCATGGCTCCGTTCTCCACTCCGCCTTTGGTCACCGCTCCCGGAGGGCTCATTCATGGTCGCAGGTTCTCCAGCTCCCTCCCAGCTTCACGTCCCCAGGGTCATTCCCTCCCCAGACCCTTAGGCCTTTACTCCAGATGTTTCTTCTCGAATGTGCCTTCTTAGCCTTACGTCCAAAAGATCTAAGATCGCAGCATGTCTTCGTTATGTATCTTCATATTCCAAGGGTAGCAAACCTTAGCTCCTCTTCCTTACTTTCAGAACATTCTCCAACCCTTGTCATCTTCTTCACCATCCCCCCCCCCACCACCCCGTCACCATGAATTTGGATTCTTGTCATTTGATACAAAAGAATTTAAGACCAGGGACACTGTTCAAAGCAAAGGCCAATTCATTCAGGCTCTGCAGAGATAGGGCCTCAGGTTCTGCTCCCTAAATGTGGGCTTAGCGATTTTTTATTGCGTGGGAATACGGAAATTGCTGGGGTAGGTTAGCAGGCTTTTTCCTTTCTTGGAACACTGACGTCAGTGAAGCAAAGCATTCTGGGATTGTACTGGACTTATTACGGGATGCAGCAAGGGACTCTCCAGAGCAGGTATAGAGCTGGGCTCTGAGGTAGATGGCTTGTCTTTAGATCTGAACCCTTGTCTTGTAACTACAGGGCTTAACTCACTTAATTCAATGGAGCAATCCGTTCCGGTAGGGCTGGACCCGATGGAGCAATTTTGGGGGGACATTTTATTCTACCTGTTTCACCCCCCATCCCCATCACATATGCCATCGCTCCTGTCTCACGGGTCAGTCTTCATCTTGGGCAGGAGCACCCCTGCTTTTCTCCAAGCTCTTGCCTCACCTTGAACTTGTTCTGTTTCCCCAGCTGTTGGAACCCAGTCTGGCCCTCAAGGGCACCCGTACTCCTTTGAAGGGATCGGTGGCAGCTGCCGTCGTCCACCTCTAAACTCCTCCAGTTCACGTTGCTTTCACAACACGTACCGCTGGAGTTCAGTTTAGGCCTTAAACCAGTCTCACACTGTGACGTTTGGTAAACGGGTGTCAGGCATTCCCTGGGCTGATCTCGTGTTTTTGTCTTGAAAAGTTGCAATCTTTTATCACCATTCGGTTGTTTGGATTTTGTGGATTTAAGGACTATCCAACCTGCAGAGAATTTTCATGAGTGTATTTGAGCCCCAATTGACAACAGTTGCCAGGAAGCAAAATCTCAAATGCAAAATGACTGTTTTGTGGCTTCTTGGATGAAATTAAGGAGGGAAAGGAGGAAGGTTTCACAAAGGTGGGAGAAAGCAAGGCCAGGACTGAATTGCTGGAGACTTGCCCCGATTATGGGCTCTCTTGAGGGTGTTTATTTCAGAGGTGAGTTGGCTACAGGCACAGAAACAATAGACAGGGTTAGCCTTAGGCAAGGTAAACCTTTCACTAAATAAATTACATGCCTGGGGCATGACTACCCACGGGGACCTGCCCAGATAGGAACTGATGATCCGATTGCCCTGTGCTGCTACTTTCCTAGAACCCCCTTTTCCTCCGCAGTTCATGTCCCTAGCTCTAGGGCAGGGACCAAATATTTCCCAGCGGTACCTCATGTGGAGTACTGCATTCAGTTCATTGATTATATTGTCAATTAATTTAAAACGGTCCAAACAGGCTCAGATTAGCTCACTAAAACCTTAGGGGAGAGGCCGTTTCCCATCGCTCAGGGTTTAGCTAAATGAAAAGAACACATTCCCAGGCGTTGCGCAACTTCTGAGGCGTAAACACCGCGCAGTGTAGTAAACAAACAGCGACGGGGCCTCGGCCTGCACCAAGGCTGGAAACAGAGATGGGAGGGACGGGCGGTCAGGATGCCGCAGGCTGTGCTGACGGGGCGGGCTCCTCCTCACTCAGAAACCGAGCACTAGTGCCCCCTGGCTTCTGCAGAAATGGAAGGGGGTCCCGCTCCCCCTCCAATTTCAACATCAACTTTCACAGCCAACACTCTGACAGCCGTTATATGTCCGAGAGGGTTTTACAGCCTCATCACAGTTGCAAACTGTTCGGGCTGGGTACGCAGCCCTGCAGATGAGCTGTGGAGGTGGTGGTATCATTATTGTTGGTAAAATAAGATCCTGTGTCATTAACTCAACCTAGTGTCATCTGACAGAGTTAAGTTCACTTTGTAAGGACAGAGGACATGTGTTGAGTGCTTTTCGTGAGACAGGTGCAGGGCTGAAAGCTTCACAGGTGCAGTCTCATCGAATCCCACCGCTGGCTTTCGCAGACGGTGCCACTATTACCACGGTTTTGCAGAGGAGAGAGCTAAGGCTTAGAGCGTCACTGGCCCCAGTCCCTCAGCTCTCAAGTGGCAGACCCAGAATTGGAACCTGGGTCTATCTGCTTCTGATCCCTCTGCTTTTAACCCCCTCGATATGCCATCTCCTAAGCCGTTTCCCAGGGCTGGGATCAGGGCTGAGCAGTCTCAGCCCCCTGCTCTCTCTCCCGGCTCAGGGAGCCATGGTGCCGGCCAGGAAAGGGGATGGGAGATGACGTCTCACTCTAAGATTGCTGCCTTTTGTCCAAATGTGCTGGCCAGGAGCCAGGCTGGAAACTCTCTGCTCATGGAAAGAAAAAGAACAGAAGCCAGCGAAAGAGGGCGGGAAAGGGGCTGCGGGGGAAGAAAGGAAGAGGAAAGCAGGAAGGGGGGAGAGAAGAGGTGGGGAAGTGAGGAGGTCGAGGGTTTGGCCCGGACGGATGGAGGTGCCCTGGTTGCCGGGTGTGCATGGTGGGCAGGGAGCGGATGGAGGGGCGGGAGGAAAGGTGATAGGGGCGCTGGTACTTTGAATGAAATTCAGTCTTAACTATTTAGTGAGCAGCTACTCGGTAGCCAGGAGGGGAGGCCTATCCCCTGGCCCCAAGGCCCTTGTTTGGGCATCAGACACTGGACTCTTAAGTGCGACAACCTGGATTCATGCAGCATCCGCGTGGCCTTGGGAAAAGTAATCCCTGCAGGCTTGGGCTTCCACATCCAGAAAGGGGAGGCAGTGGTGGAGTGGGTGTGAGGATTCAGTGGAACAATCTGGGCAGAATCCTCCTTAGAGAAGAGTAAGTGCTCAGCGAATGTTCATTATTCATCATTCATTCATTCCTTATTGAGGTTTAACTTGAGGTGCCAAACATAAATATGTGAAACCTTGAATAAAACATGCATAAATAACAGCCCTGGCTGGTGTGGCTCAGTGGACTGAGCTTCAGCCTTTGAACCACCGGTTCACTGGTTCGATTCCCAGTCACATCATGCCTGGGTTGCGGGCCAGGTCCCCAGTAGGGGGTTCGAAAGAGTCAACCACACATTGATGTTTCTCTGCCTCTCTTTCTCCTTCCTTTCTCCTCTGTTTGAAAATAGAGTAAATAGACAAATATATATATATATATATATATATATATATATATATATATAAAGCTAACCACAGAAGAGGCAACACAAGGTCATGCACATTTAGATAATCGAGTGTAGATAAATTAATAACTCTGCTATGGAAATTCAGAGGAGGGGGAAGAACTTCAGCTTGGGGTGATGAGGGTGGGTTTTATGGAAAAGCTGGATGTGAAGCCATATTCTGAGGTGGGAAGATAATAACAGGAATGGGTAGGATGACAACAGAGGAAAAGAGTACGAACCAAAGGTGGGGATGGGCAAGTTGTAATTCACAGAAGCCCAAGCATGTTAGGACACTCTAGCCATTTGCTTGCCCATAGTATGCACTTGGACTTGGTATTTCATTTACTATATACATTCCAGCTGCAAAAAAGTTGATCATCAGGATGCTGCAAGAGGCATCTGGCTGTGACCTAGCGTAGCCCCCTGCTCAGTCTGTGTCTTCATTGTTTTTTTGATGGGTTTCGCCTTCTTTGTGGCTCTGGCTGTTTAAGTACCATTGTCTCCCTGTTTCTTTTATTTTCCATCTGTGTCTTTTTTTTTTTTAATTTTCTGTCTTACCCTCAGTCTGCAGTTTGTTTCCTTTAACCTGTTACCACTGAGACCGTTCTTCTTGCCAATATAGGGCAGAGAAGCTCTGAACACTGTATTTATTTTTTCATAAAAGAAAAGAAGAAAAAGTATTCAGTAGGAGCCAGTGCCTAATATTACCTAGAAGCTTTGGGGCAAATGTTTTTGTTTTTGTTGTTTTATAAGACTCTCTCCACATCCTGCCCTGGTTGGTGTGGCTCAGTGGATTGAGTGTGGGCCTGGGAATGGAAAGGTCACTGGTTCAATTCCTGGTCAGAACACATGCCTGGGTTGTGGGCCAGGTCCCCAGTTGGGGGCATGCAGGAGGCAACCGATCAATGTATTTCTCACAGATAGATATTTCTCTTCCTCCCTTCCCCTCTCTCTAAAAATAAATAAATAAAATCTTTTTTTAAAAAAACCCTCTCTACATCCTAATAACAAAGAATATTTCTCTTAAAAAAAAAAAAAAGGAAAGAAAGAAACAGCAACAATAAAAAGAACGCTAACCCCAGAAGTCTCTCTGGTTTTTGAAGACGTGGGCTCCTTGGCTGACCACAAAGAACCACCTTCATCCCGAGTAGTAACTCGTAGGCCCAGGTTCTCCATAGAAACATGAGTCGCCCCCAGACGTGAGCGTGGAGGAGATGAATGAGTTCTAAGTGGGGCGACAGGAACCTTGGGTCCTGCTGCTGGCTTTGCCACCATCCAGCCAGGTGACTGAGGCTGGGTGAGCCGCAGAACTCCTGGGCCACACTGTGGTTGGTCATTTCAAGCCCCGACTGCTTCCTGGTCACCGTCCTCTGTTCACATCTTGGAGCTGCTCCGTGCCAGGGGCTTTTCTAGCTTTATTACATATCTCCCCCACCACCCCGAATTTCCTCACTAGACTGGGGCCTCAGAGCAGCACTGTCATTTACGGGCTGGGTTCCCAGTGACCGACTGGGTCACGAGGGGCAAGTGCAGAGGCCAGGGGGAGGATGTGGAGGGCTGGGTCAGCCGGTGCAGGCGCCGTTGCCAACAGGGTCCTGGGAGAAGGGGCTCAGCGTTTCCTGAAGGGAAATGACTTCCATAAACAGATGGAGGGATGGGAAAAAGGATTCCTCTCTCCCTTTCATCCTGTCAACTCAGCTCTTCCTTCTGGTGTCCAGACTCTGCAGACTCTTGTAAATGCTTTTCTTTTTTAAAAAAAATTTACTTGTTTTTAGAGAGAGGGGAAGGGAGAGAGAAAGAGAGGGAGAGAAACATGGATGTGTGAGAGCTGCATCGATCCTGTTGCCTCTCACACCCCCAAACTGGGGACCCCATTTGCAAACCAGGCACGTGCCCTGACTGGGAACTGAACTGGCGACCCTTTGGTTCACAGGCCAGTGCTCAGTCCACTGAGCCACACCAGCCAGGGCACATGCGTTTGTGCCCCGAAAATGCTTTTCTTTCTTTCTTTTTTTTTAATTTTTTTAATTTTATTTTTTTAATACCTTTTTTAAAGACTTTTTATTTATTTTTATTATTTATCTTTAGAGGGGAAGGGAAGGAGAGAGGGAGAGAGATATCAATGTATGATTGCCTCTCGTGAGTTCCCTGCTGGGAACTGGCCTGCAACCCAGGCATGTGCCCTGACTGGGAATTGAAGTGCGATCGTTTGGTTTGCAGGCCTGCGCTGAAAATACTTTTCATGAAGCACATGAAAATGCTTTTCATTCACATGTGTCAGTGTGTGTGTGGGAGAGACGTGAGCTCTGCTTTCTTGTCTGTTGTAGGTTCAAATTAAGAACTGAAGAAGGCACATACCTTTTATTTGTTCTTTTCCCTACAGTAACCTCTCATTGGCCCATTCCTATATAAAGCCACTGTTGTTTAGTGGAGTTTTATTGGGAAGGAAGGACGGAAGTAGGACGTGCACACCTCCAGTACCATGTGCTATGTAACTGCACCCAAGGGTTTAGTGGAGCTTGCTCCAGTAATGCTTGTAATCCTCCGTTTGGGTCATTGGAAAGGTTAGGTCTCACGGCATTGGCCTTCCTGAGACTTCAGATGTTCCCAGCAGCCCAGTGTCATGAAGCGCCTCCTTGGGAAGGGAGAGGGACTTGGTGGCCGCGGCCCTTCTGACCCCGAATAAAGTAATGGAAACGATCAGATCACACCCAGCCGCGTCTGCCAGGCCGGAGGCAAACCTAATGAGGGCTTCAGTTTCCTTAGTAGTTGAAGTTTGCTCAGTTTCAGCCACGTGGATGCAGACTCATGTTTACAACTCATACACACCACAGCTTTCCTTTTCCGCTTTGGGAAAGTAATTAGACACAAACTGAATGTGGCTGACTATTAGTGGGGATTCTTTTGCTTGCTTAAGCAAACAAGGTTATGAAGTTATCTTGTGGAACCCTGGGCAGAGATGCAGACAGGCCTCTAGAATGGATGGGAACCAGGGAGCGTAAAGCCACCTTTCCCCTGGCATCGTTCTTCTTCCCCACAACCTAGGCTCTCTGCTTCATGGTGCACAGAGTCGAAAATGGCTGCCTCCGAGTTCCGGCCACACTGCTTAGCGACTCCCTAGGACGGAACCTGATTGGCCCGACTTGAGTAGGGCCTCCTCCAGAGCCAATCAGCTGTGGCTGGGGGCGGGATCATAGCTCAAACATGGCCGTTCATGCTCCTGGGACCCAGTGAGTGACAGAAGGGGCAGTTTGCAGAAAAGGAAAGGGCCCGCCTTGTAAGGTAGGCAAGCTCTGCTAGTCCCTGCAGTGTCTACTGCGTGTGTTATGTTTCGTTAGCCATTTTGTGCTCGTGTGTCCCAACCACTCTGTTCACAAGACCCCTGCTTCCTCAGATACTTTCACAAAGACGTTGCTTGTGACGAAGTGGAATACTAAAGCAAGGGCTTTGGGGCTGAACACATCACTTTTTAAATGTCGGTGCTACTGTTATCAGCTATGTGCCTCAGTTTCCTCAACGGTAAAATGAAGTTGACGTTCTGTTATGTATCCAGTATGTGGCTCTGGTTGCTTTGATGGACCCTCCTCCCTTCCCTCCTTTTTTTTCTTTTTCCCCTCCCTTTCTCAGCTTTAATTCACATACCATAAAATTTCATCCATTTAAAGTGTGCTCACACTTTAGTATACTCACAAAGCTCTGCAACCTTCACCGCAGTCCATTGGGAAACATTTTCATCACACCAAAGAAGAAACTGGCACTTCGTGCTCAGAAGCACCCCCGTGCCCTTAAGTCCTGAGCAACCGCTGATCTACTTTCTGTGTCTGTCCAGTTCCCTACTCTACACAGTTTATACAAATCAGGGTGTCAGACTCATGTCCACCGGAGGCCACATCAGCCTCAAGGCTGCCTTCAAAGGGCTGAATGGAATTTTAGGACTGTATAGATGTAACTACTCCTTAACTAGGGGCAGGGAGCTTGGCACTGCCACTGGGTGGAAACAAGGTGGAGGGCTGGATTTGGCCCAAGGGCCTTGTGTTTGCCACCTGTGATATAAATGGATTCCTGTAATATGTGGGCCTTTGAACTGGCTTGTATTCACTTAGCATAGAGTTTTCAAGGTTTATCCACGTGGTAGCATGTATCCGTTCTTCATTCTTTTTATGGCCGAATGTTACTCTGTTGTATGGATATATCACATTTTGTTTATCTGTTTGTCCATTGATGGCATTGGGATTGCTTCTTCTTAATGGCCATTTTGAATAATGCGGCAAGGAATGTTAGTGTAAAAACATATATGGACATATATTTTCCTTTTTTTATGATGTGTTTATTTATATAATCTTAATTTTTTCATTGCCATTTAGTCCCCTTATACCCAGATGGACTTACATTTTCATTCCTCTTGGGAGACACGTTATTTCTGTAATTATGTTTGAAAAGTGCTTTATGCAATGCCTGATAGATCATAGAACACAACAGTGCTAATGTCTTTACCCTGACCTTCCCGAGGGTTATGAATGAAAGCTATTTCCTGCTTGCTGCCCTTAGAAGAAAGTCAGGCTCTTCCAAAGAGCCTGACCCCTGGGGGTCAGACTCTGAGGCCGCTGCCCCTGGGGTCCTGGCATCACTGCGCAGCAGATTCATACATCAGGCCTGGAACGGGGTCCATCCCGGGTGGTTCTGGCTGAAGGTACTGAGAGAGCAGAAAACAAAGTCTGAGGGTCAAAATAGAAAATTTGGAGTAGAATGATAAGAATTGGGCCTGGGCAAGTCTCTGAACCTTGATTTTTCTCACCTTCCAAATGAGGGTACCAATAATCACACCTGGAAATTGGTGAGCGGGAAGGGGCTTATGTTTGTTATAATGTGTGTATAATATGGAAATCAGGGGCCTTACAAGTGTATTGCAAACTTTAGGGCTGCCGTAGAAGAATCTGACTTTGAAACTCTGTTCAAGTCATAGGAGGTTCAGGCTGTGGTTGGAGTTCTAGGAGCACTGGTCAGAATCCTCAGGGGCTGCTGTTAGCCCCTGAGGGCTATCGCGTCTTTGTGAACTAGTTGTCAGTGAAACCAGTTCTTGCCTGCAGCTGGTTTCCTGGCTCTAAGACCCGGAACGTCCTCTGTTCACCAGGACTGTGGCACGTCAGGTTTTCAGTGTGATCTTGCTTGAACACCTTTGGGCGATTCAGTTATCCCTGCAACGTTTATTATTACAAAGTCCATCTTTGCCCTAGTGATTTAAGAAGTCACTTTTTTCAGCCCTGGCTGCTGTGGTTCAGTGTATTGAGCGCGGGCCTGCGAACCAAAGGGTTGCTGGTTCAATTCCCAGTCAGGGCACATGCCTGGGTTGCGGGCCTGGTCCCCAGGAGGTAGCATGTGAGAGGCAACCACACATTGATGTTTCTCTCCCTCTCTTTCTCCTTCCCTTTTCCTCTCTCTAAAAACAAATAAATTAAATCTTTTTTAAAAAAGAAATCACTTTTATTATATATAAAGTTCTATGTGTATTTTACTCTATATCTAGACTTTCTGTTCTGTTCCACTGGTCTACTTATCTATTTTGACAGTTTTAATTATAGAGGCTTTATAGTGTGTTTTCCTATCGGGTAGGGCTAGTTTCTCCCACACCCTTCTCCCCATTTTTAAATTTTTCATTGTTTTCCTAGGTGTTCTCACATGTTTGGCAGTCTGGTTTTAAAGTGTTCATTGACCTCCTGGGAAGTCATGGGGGTTGGTCAGAGGAGGGATTGAAGTTAGGGTTGAGCTGTCCTTTAGACCTGGGTGTGCTTACCTATTTCAGTAAACTGTTTTTGTAAGATTCTGTTTTCTTCTGGGTTCATGAGCACTGACGTCTTCTAGTGGTTGGATAGCACTCATTTTCCCTGAATCACCAAAAGAACTTTTTAAAAACGTGTTAAAATTGGTGAGTTTGGATAAAAGATATATAAGAGTACTCTGTGCTTTTCTCTTACTTGAGAGAAAGTAAAAGAAAGTGCCTGCAGACAGGCTAGTAATTATTTCAAAATAAAACGCATCTCAGGTCATTATGCTTCTGGTACCATCTTGGTAAAAGTTTTCGTGAAGTCTAGCCACGTTGTGTTCATAGATTCTGCCTTGGTTCACATGTTGATTGACTCCTTCCGAGAAATCCAGCAAATCGCTTAGGCCGATGGTGCCGAGTCGGTGCTGCTTTCTGCTCGAGAGACGATGCAGGCAACTCCGTGGAGCATAATCAAGCCTGTCACAGGGAAGTTCACTTCCAGGGATGTAGGGCCAGAGGGGCCAGTCCGCACAGAGGATTTTCTGCTAGCAGACCCCTGTTACAGTCATCTTTCAGTTGCGTAATTCGGGTACTAACCGTTGACAAGACAAAGGGACAAAGAATGCAGTAGCGCCCGGGGACGTACCTCTAGTGGTCTTATGATGGATGATTGTTTATAATTGATGCTATCTTCAGTTTGGTATTTATACACGTTCTTATGCCATTCCAGCCGTGACTAACAAACATAGCTGTGGTCACATTTCATGGAGCACAGATAATCATCGACCATCAGGCTTTGATATGCCTGCTGAGGACAGTGAGGTTGGTCAGAGGTCGCAGCATGAAACGTAAAGATGAGATGAAACCCGGGACACAGGGATGGGTTTTGCTCACGTCTGCACAGCTTCCTCGGGCACGTCGTCATCTGGAGACCGCGCAGGCCTCCGGGCCTTTCACCTGTCTGCCCCGGCGGACACTGGGTCCCTCCTGCGAGCCCAGATCCACAGAAGGCCCGTGCCGTGCCCCTCGTGGTTTATCACGTTGTGTTTCGTGTTGGAGACATTCGTGTGCATCTCACCTCCTCAGCTTTACTGAGATCTAATCAGTATGTGACACTGTGTAAGTTTAAGGTATATAATGTGATGCGATATACATATGTACTGCAGAGTGATTACCACAGTAAGGTTAGTTAACGTGTCCATTACCTCACACAGTCAACTGTTTTTCTTTGTGATGAGAACTACTCTCTAAGCAACTTCCAAGTCGATGATGTGATATTGTCATATGCATCTTATTTCCTATATAAAAATGAAAACTCTCAAAGGGAAATAAATCTATTTATTTTCTATTTTTTCCCGTGCTTCGCTCAGTTCCCGGTATGAAGTAGACACAACTATCAGCTGGGGCGTGTCAGTTCAGCCGAGGGTCTCAGTATAGCCCCTCTTTGGGCCCGTTGAGACATCTCTGCTGGGCAGTGGCTACCCCAGAGCGAGTCTCGGTGGTTACTAAGGGAAAGGAGGCGATGGGCGCACAGCAGCACTTACCCTTCCGTTCAGGAGAGACTGCGACAGAGCACGACAAGTTGTGCAGTGATGGACTCAGCTGAGCCGGAAGCCCTGAGACTGTCGTGACCAGAGGTCTACTGGGGGCGCCGCAGGGCAGAGCTAGACACTGGAGATAATAGCGGGGTTCCCATGTTCCCGTTATTTGTAATCGTAATAACAATGCGTGCTCATTATAGAAAATTTGGAAGTCGGGTGTTTTGTTGTTGAAAATATACGTAAGTAGAGCCCTAGGCTGGTGTGGCTCAGTGGACTGAGTGCCAGCCTGCGAAGGGAGAGGTCGCTCGCTCCCCAGTCAGGGCACGTGCCTGGGTCACTGGCCAGGTCCCCAGTAGGGGGCACACGAGAGGCAACCGACTGATGTTTCTCTTTCTTTCTCCCTCCCTTCTCCTCTCTCTAAAATTAAATAAATAAAATCTTTAAAAAAAGATTCAGAAGAAAATGTAGATAATTAGAACAGAAAAAAAAATCCTTCCAAGTTCCTTACCCAGTGACCACTACTGTTCTTCCTTTCTTACATTTCCTTGCAGTCATTTTCTTATGTGTAAGAAATTTTGAATAAGAATAGCTTCCTCACGCCTTTTTTAAAAATCATGTTATTTCCTCCCCACTGGATGCAGCTTTTGGGTCCTGTTTTTTCCATCTGACATTACAACACGAGCATTTTTTTTCACTTTATAATAGTCGGAGGGGTTTTACTGACTTTTATATTTACACTTTAAAAATAATGGCTTTATTGAGATATATTCATGCTCAGTACAATTCACTCATTTTAAGTGCACAGTTAGTGGTTCATAGCACAGCCACAGAGCTGTGCAGCCCGCCTCGGTGTTAGAGCATTTTCGTGCCCCCAGAAGGAAGCCCCAGACCCACGGGCAGGCATTTCTCGTCTTCCTGCCCACCCACCCCCGACCTCGGCAACTGCTAATCTGCTTTCTGTCACTACAGAACTGTAGTTGTCTTTTTTTTTTTAATTTATTTACTTATTTTTAGAGAGAAGGGAAGAAAGGGAGAAAGAGAGGGAGAGAAACATTGATCTGAGAAAGAAACATTAATCTGAGAGAGAGACATTACCTCTCATACACGACCCGACCTGGGATCAAACCCACAACCCAGGGATGTACCCTGACTGGGAATCGAACCAGTGACCTCTCACTTTGTGGGACAGTGCCCAATCAACTGAGCCACACCATTCTGGGCTAGAATCGTAGTCTTCTTAAACATAATTTAATTTGTAGAATAATAAGCCATCAAATAGCTATATTATAGTTTACCATGATATTGCTTGACACTTTTAGTTATTTTTGATTTTTCAATATTACAAACAATATAACTGTAAACATTTAATGTATACATTTTTAATATTTAGAATTATTTTTAGGGTAGATGCCCAAAGTATAGAAATATATAATCACAGAACCATAAGAAGAGAGCCCCACAAAAACCTTAACTCTCCCTCCCAGCTCACTCAATTAGCAAATGTTCATGAAACTCGGCATGGTGCAGAAAAAGGACAAAACAATTGCTAATCTTGAAGCGCTGAGCAAGATGGGCACTCAAAATAAGGAGCTAAGGTGTAGTTCTAGCCTAGATTAGATCATGGAATATGAGGCTACAGTGATGGTGCATAAGGACCAGAATTGAATTCAAAGCATAGACTCATTCCTGGCTCTCTCACTCACGAGTTGTATGAACTTAAACTTCTCTGAGCCTCAGTTTCCTCATCAGAACAGTGATGGCAGCAGCGACACTGATTGACTTTTGTAGTGATTAGAAAAAAGAAGTGTTTTCTGGCCTAGCCAAGAACAGAGAGAAGGAAGAGCAAGTTAAAATATTAGGGAGTGGAGGCCTGGCCCATGTGGCTCAGTTGGTTGGAGTGTCGTGCCATAAACCGGGAGGTCACAGGTTCAATTCCCAGGCAGGGCAGATACCCAGGCTGTAAGTTCAATCCCTGGTCGGGGTGCATATGGGAGGCAGCCAGTTGATGTTTCTGTTTCACATCGATGTTTCTCTCTCTCTTTCCCTTCCTCTCTCTCTGAAAGCAATGAGAAAATGTCCTCAGGTGAGAATAAAAAGAAAATTTGGGAGTGCAAAGAACTTAGAACCTGACTTCATAGTTTGGTGACCCAAAAGAAACAAGAGA
The DNA here is from genome assembly GCA_004027735.1 of Carollia perspicillata. Taxonomy (NCBI): domain Eukaryota; kingdom Metazoa; phylum Chordata; class Mammalia; order Chiroptera; family Phyllostomidae; genus Carollia; species Carollia perspicillata. The sequence continues at coordinate 23,742 of PVKM010015724.1, forward strand.
AAGTATACTTTAATATAAAAGAAAATAACTTACCTGAATTCAGATTTTTAAGCTATCTTTTGGCAGTGTTAGCATATTTATGACTTTGGTAATTTCATATTTTTATGATTTATGGCAAAGTCACGCTAACTTCACCTGAGAGGCAACACTGGTAGTTACCCAGCGGTATACACACTGTGGCTTGGTGTTCAGGGGCAGGATCGCCACCTACTTATGCTTTCCTCTTTACCCTCCACACAGTGGTGACCCCAGAGGCCCCATGTGGAAGTATTTCCACATTGCAAGTAAGTGAGGCAAATGGCATGATTTGCAAAAATCATCAAGTCAAAAATGTGTTTCCACCTACTCAGGTGGCCAGATACATCTCCATACGTAAGAACATTCTGGAGAGGTGAAAACAAGTCCTTCTTGGGTTTAGGAAGTAGTGAGAACAATAAAAAAATTTTTAGCCCTGGCTGGTGTAGCTCAGTGGATTGAGCGTGGGCCTGCCAAACAAAGGGTCGCCAGTTCGATTCCCAGTCAGGGCACATGCCTGGGTTGCAGGCCAGGTCCCCAGTTGGGGGCACACAAGGGGCAACCACACATTGATGTTTCTCTCTCTCTCTCTCTTTATCCTTCCTTTCCCCTCTCTCTAAAAATAAATAAATAAAATCTTTAAAAAAATCTTTAGCTGCTTCTGGCCTCAGGAGGTCCAGTCTTCTCAAGGTGCCCCAGCGACACATTCCCAGGGGCTTCCTTTGCCAGACAAACTGACAGGTGTAGGCCAGGAAAATACTGGTCAAGCTGTTAAAAGGAAATGTTATTGTCAGAAACTGGGTGTTCAAACTGACAGAAAGTCTTGGGTCTCGAGGCCTCTCCCGGAGAAGGAGCCTTGGCACTGCAGCCCGTGCAGGAACAGCTCCGTGAGACCTCATCCTGGCATTTACACCCGAGTTCCAGGGGCAGGAGCAACTCACTGTGCGCTGGGAGCCCCCCAACCCCCGCCATCAGATTGCAGGGATGCTCTGAAATGGGGCAAACAGACCCACCGCGGTGAAGCGTGAAAGACTGCCTGTCGCAGGAGGGTATTCCTGTGGCTGACTGACGGCATGGCACCGGGCACAGGAAACTAAACGTGGTCCGAGGTGGGGCCGGACCCCCCGCTTTTAGCAGTGGTCCCTCCCTCATCGTCTTTTTAAATAACAGCTTTATTGAGACATAATTCACATGCCGTAACATTCACCCTTTTAAAGTATACAGTTAAGTGTTGTGTTTATTTTTTAGCGTATTCACTGTTTTGTGCAACCATCACCACTATCTAATTTTGAAACATTTTCATCACTCTCCTCCCTTCCCCCGAAAACCACACATACTATTGGTCACTGCTTGTTCCCACTCCCCAAGCCCCTGACAACCACGAATGTGCTGTCTGGATTTGCCCGTTCTGGACGCTTTTCATAAATGGATTACAATGGATCACACTCCCTTTTTTCCACTGGTTTCTTTCACTTAAGGGGATATTTTCCAGCTTCTTTCAAGTTGTAGTGTGTGTCAGCCTTCACCCCTTTTTATGGCCGAGTGACATTCCGTTGTGTGGCTTGACCACAGCTTGTTGTTCATTCATTCATCTGTTGATGGACATGAGGTGTGTGAAAACGGTGTGTGTTCATTCATTCAGCAGACGCTGCTCGAGCACTCATTTGCTGGGGGAACTAGAAGTGAGAAGACTTTGGGGGTGGTCAGCAGAGAAGTCATGTCCTGGGCTCTGCCACTGTCTACCCGGCATGGCGTCCTGAGGAGGAGCTGGTACCCAGTCGTGGTGTGCGGCCTTTTCCTGCAGGCGTGGCTTACGGATTTGGGCCCAGAGCGTGGCTCTGATCTCGCCCCACGTGGTCCCCTGGGTGCGGTTCTGAAGCAGCACGTGGGCTCTGGCTTCTCTGGTTCCTCGCCTGCTCCGAGTCCTCCATCGTCTTCCACTTGTGAAAAGGTTGGGTTGTTTTTGAAAACACTACAAAATAAAAAAATGAAGCTATTAAGTAAAAAAAAAAAGCAATTCCTTTTAATTTTTATTTTGAGAAGCTCTTTTATTTGAAGAAGATGAGAAAGCTGAGGTGTCAAAAGGCTCGGCGGTGCGCCTCACTGAAGGGACAGTCAGACACAGCGGAAACTGCGTTACATGACTGCATGCTTTTTCCCTTCTCGGTGTATTTTCTGAAAACGAACACCTAGATATGCTTGCTGATGAGAATGCTCAGTTGAGAAAATCATTGTTTTTGTTCTGTTGTAATTGTTATGGTTTATTCTCCGTTTTGTTGCCTGCTCTTTAAAAGCTGACAAACTAAGAGTTATTAGAATCGTTAAAGGTGAATGGTTTGTAGCTTTATTTGCCAAGCAAATAAAAACCATTTAAAATTTAATTTTATTAGTGTATAATCATGATCCACATTATATTTTTCATTCAGTATTTCAAGTGTGACCATTTTATAAATCAAATTATATGCATACATAATGTATTTCAGAACTAACATACTAACCTTAGAGTAGTGAAGGGCAGTGGAAAACTGTAACTGTATATGTTTTATTCCTTACTCCATCTTCTCCCCGACCTAAATTTCTTATTTTTTATTGAACGTGTTTGTAATGTATTTTTAATAGAGATTTAATTGACATAAAATTCAGCATGTGGGAGTGGGCTGTTTAGTGACTTGTAGCGCATTCACTGTGTTGTACAGCTCTCAGCAGAGTCTTAATTCCAGGACATCTCTGCCATCCCCCAAAGAAACCCTGCCTCTCAGCCGTCAGTCCCGATTCCCCCCTCTCTCTGTGGGTGTGTCTGTTCTGGATGTTTCAGGAAAATGGAATCACATGGTACGTGGCCTTTTGTGCCTGGCTTTTTCACGCACTGTATTTTCAAGGTCATCCATGTCGTAGCATGAAATAGCATTCGTTCCTTTTTATGGCTGAATAATATTCCATTATGTGGGCATACCACATTTTAAAAATCCATTTATCAGTGTATCAACGTTTCCAGATTTCCCTTTTTATTTAAATCACTGTCTTTGTTTAAAGATTTGGGGAAAGTCAGGCCCCTTCCCTGCGGCTGAAACATGTTCAGATGGGCCTTCTAGCAGTCTGAAGCAGTAACATCCAAGCTGCCTTTTGTAGGTGACTTCGGCAGCAGCATTTGTGTACACGGTGCATCACCTCCCCTGTTGCCACCGTAGAAACCCCACCGGAGGTAACAGGAAGGAGGTCATCCCTGTCAGAAAAGAGCTCTGTCCTGCAACCCTAGACCTGCGAAGTGACATTGAAGTTTACTGTGGTAGTTTGAGTCAGAGTACTCCTAACCAGCAGATTGAGCTAGGCTTGCACCTAATTCATGACTTCTAACATCAGAGACAAAGGGGGAGGGCAAAAGTTTTGTGGGAGGAGCATTCTCCATCCCGCTGTGAATTCAGAACAGCTGGTGGGCTGATTGTCGGGCTCCTGCGCTCCCTCAGCTCCTGAGTCCCGCTGAACCTGCTCCTCAGAATGTCAGCTCTTTCTCTGGAGACCATGCTTTTAGTACCGGAAGTGTTACTGCCCCATGGAAAGCAAGTTTACTTAAGTGCCACGTCGTTTAATTGTTTTCTATTTGTTGTTATTTTCTTTTTAAAAAAGATTTTATGTATTTATTTTTAGAGAGAGGGGAAGGGAAGGAGAAAAAGAGGGAGAGAAACAGTGATGTGTGAGAGAAACATTGATTGGGTACCTCTCATATGAGCCCCAACCAGGGATCGGCCTGCAACCCAGGCATGTGCCCTGACAGGGAATCGAACTGGCAAACTTTCGCTTTGTTGGACAGTGCCCAACACAC
>PVKM010015725.1:0-27592 GCA_004027735.1 Carollia perspicillata
ACATATACACATACATATATATATATTCTTCCTAAAGCAGTACTTTTACCATTTCTTGCAATACTGCTTTGGTGGAGGTGTATTCTTTTAAACATTTTTTGTCTGGAAAATTCTTTAGTTCTCCTTTCATTTTGAGACTTGCTGGATAAAGTTGTCTTGGTTGCACATCCTTGCTGATGATTACTCAGATTATTTCATGACATTCTCGCCATTCTCTTCTGACTTGTGTTTCTGTTAAGAAATCAGCTGATAGCTTTACTGGACCTACCTTGTAAGTTATTAGTTGTTTCTTCCTTGCTGCCTTTAAGATACTCTCTTTGTTTTAAAATTTTGTACTGTAATTGTGTTGTGTCTTGGAGTGGGCCTCTTTACGTTCACATTGATTAGAGCAATCTGTGCTTCCTGACCTTGCATGACTTTTTCCTTTACTGATTTAGGGAAGTTTTATGTCATGAATTTTTCAAACATGTTTTCTATCCTTTGCTCATGTTTTTCTCCTTATTGTATCCATATAATGCAAATATTCTTACATTTCATATTGTCTCAAACCCACTTAAATTACCATATTTTGCTGTGTATAATAGTCATGCTCATTTTTGGTCCAAACTTTCAAGAGAAATATGTTTCATTTTAATTTTTAAATTCAATTATTGATTGATTGATAGCTACATACCTGTTTTCCATATTATAAAGGAATTTTAGCGTTTATTTTAAAATATATTATAGTAATACTACCCATGTTGCACATGATACACAGCAAAATATGGTATCTTTGTTCTTTTTCAGTCTGTACTTGTTTTGTTGCTGTGATTGGGATTTTTTTCTACCTTCTCTTCTAACTCACTGATTCAATCCACTGCTTCATTTAGCCTGCTTTTAATTCCTTCTGGTGTATTATTCATATCAGATATTGCATTCTTCATTTCCATCTGGTTCTTATGTCCCTTTTCATGCTGATATAATTCCTGCCAAGTCCCTTGTAGTTCTCACTAAGTCCCCTGAGCTTCCTCATAATGACTGCTTTGTATTCTATGTCTGATAAATTGCTTGCCTCAATTTCATCCAGTCTATTTTTTGGGGGGATTCCTCCTTTCCTTATTGGGGGAGTTGTTTCTTTGTGTCCCCATTTTTTATTACTCTTTTTGTTTGTTTCCACATATTAGATTGATCTGCTTTGACTTTCTGTCATCATGGAGTGGCCTTCTGTGTTACAAGTCTTATGGAACTCAGTTGTACCATCTTCTTGATCTCCTACTTGCTGTACAAGTACTGATGGAACAAAACAAAGCAACAGAGAAAACAAAACACAAACCAATAAAAATAGTTCCGCACAACAACAGCAATACCAAACACAAATGAGGAGAGATTAATAAAAGCCAAAATTAAAAAAAATAATATTATAATAAATGTAAAAAAATATATGAGATGAGTAATGTAAATAAAATTATTTTGAGAGGGCACAGGGAGGATAAATAAGAGTAGGAAATAGAAACAAGGTAAAAAAAGAGAAAAGTAAAATCTAAAATGTAAATAAGAAAGGGAAGGAAGGATAAATGGAATAATAAATGGGAAGTGTAAAATAAGAGGTTTGAAAAAATAAAAAGGAGAAAAATTGTGAAAAAATAGGAAAAAATTGAGGAAAAACAACAACCATAGCAATATCAATGACAAATGACCAAGATTAGCAAAGGTTGAAAGAGATAAGTACATAGTAAGACAGAAAAAAGAAAATTAGATGACCAAAGGAAAGAAATGTGGTTTTGAGTATATTTAGGGAGGGGAAACAACTAAAGTAAGACATAGAAACAATGTCAATAAAAGAAAAAAATTAAACTGAAAGCAAGAAAGGGAAGGGAGAAGGCAAAAATGGAGGAAAATAAGAAAAATTAAAATATGAGATTTGATATAAAATATTGAACAAATAGAAATAAAATTGAAGAATAATTGCCTATAATAGCAATGTCAATAACAAATGAGCAGTGATTAATAAAGGTGGAAGGAAAATATGAGTATTACAAGAAAGAGAAAAATAATATGAGATGACTAAAGGAAGGAAAAATGATTTTGTGAGGACTGAGGGAAGAAAAATAAGAGTAAAGAACAGAAATGAGATGAACAAGAGGAAAAATAAGTTTTAAAATGAAAATAAGATCATAAGGGGAAGGAAGAAGACAAAATGAAGTAAGAAAAGGGAAGAGTAAAATATGAGATTTGAAATTTTTAAAAAAGTGAATTCACAGGAACAAAATAGAAGACAGGGAAAAATGTTAAAATGCTATGCAAAAAAAACCCACATGCAAATGATGAGAAAGAATTAGGTGGAATTTGTCTTTGCAGAGTCCAGGGCTTGGCTGCAGTTCTCTCCTTCTGGGTCTGGCTCTGGCAATGTCAAACACCGTCCCTGTCTACCTCTAGGCAACCCACTGGAGGCTACAAGCAAAGCACAGTCTGTGGCTGTCTCCTTCAGTCTTGGATGCACTTGGTATGATCCTTGCTGCACTGCTATGCTATTTTTCATCAGCACAAGGGGGTTTATCCAACATCTGAAAGTATCACAGGTACCAACTCTTCCTGGCTCTACCTACAGTCCTGTCATTAGTCTTAGCCTCATCTCTGACCCTTCTGTTTTTGAGAGGGCTTTTGGTGCAATTGTGAGGGTGGAACCCCTGGATCTTCCCTTGGAGGTGCTGTTAATACTTCAGGGAAGATAGTAGGTATGTTCCGTCTGTCCCAGATAATTTCTAATAATGCATAATTTCTGATGAGTTAGCTTTCCATTTCATGTGAGGGACTAAGCTGTGTAAAATGGTCAGCTTTTTTTCGACTGGTGCTAATGGCAGTTCTGTATAAGAGCTGAGGCTGGGTGGGGCCCTGAATTCCCCTTATTGCACCAATTTCTGCACTCTCTGCCCACCTGGTTTCAGTGGAATAGGGCCTGAGGATCCAGCGTGTCTTTCCATGGCTCAGAAAAGTTCAGATAACACTCCTTGGCATCAACTTCTCTTTCCCCTGTGGGTACACACCCAGCAGGGGGCTCCTGAGGTCGGCCAGACTCTTCCAGATATGTGTTCTGCAGAGCTTCTCGTCTGCTAGCTGAGCTGTGTGTGGCCCTGCAAAACCCCTGTTGCACAGCTCTCTGAGCTCCCTTCCCAGCTAGAATCAGTAGAAACAGACTGAGCTTTCAATCTAGTCTCTCTGCTGAAAGAGGGGCTACATATGGAGTCTCTGCCCAACCATGTTTCAGCTCCTTTTTAAAAGTCTCAATGTGGTATGCATACTGCAGTACCGAGTCACTGGTTCTCTGGACATACCCTCTCCACGAGTAAAATGTGTCTGACAGTCACAGCTGGCTTCAGCTTTCTGGTGCCTCTGACAGACCCAGGTGCAGCAACCTACCAATTTTAGGACAGTTGTTCCTAAACTTTTTGGCACCAGGGATCAGTTTTGTGGAAAACAATTTTCCCATGGACAGAGGGGATGGAGCTCAGGTGGTAATGAGAGCAATGGGGAGTGGAATAAAGTTTAACTCCTTGCCCACTACTCACCTTCTCCTGCTGTGCAGCCCAGATCTTAATAGCCTTGGAGTTGGGGATGCTCATTTTAGGAGATTGAGTCCCTGTTTAGAACTCTAAAGGCTGGCACTACCATTATTGATGGCTGCTCACTGTGTGTGTGTAGCCTAGGTCTCCCAGACTCTGTATATCCTTCCAAGTATCTCCAAAGGTATATCTGTGCAGGACTAGTGCCCCCTGCTCCAAGAAGGGAGGGAAACTCCAAAGTTGCAATTTCTGTCTGGTGTCTCCATTGCTGCAAGCATCTTGCACAGGATATTTTCCCTTAAAATTATAATATCTACTGACTGGATGGTACTAAGCATCTTCTGTACTCCTTGGCTTCAAAACTGGGCCTTGTTAAGTATTTATCTTTCTTTGTTATGTTCTTCCTTGTGCTTCTCTTTGCTTTTGCTTGTCTTTATTTATCACCCAAATAATACACTCCAGCAATGTATCTCAACTCAGAAACAGTACAGGTGAATCCTTTTGCCCATTTTTAAATTATATTGTTTGCTTTTTTGGTGTTGAGTTGTATAAGTTTTTTTAGCAGTAGATGAAAATTAAAAAGCTGTGGTGCATTTATTCAATAGAATGCTGCTTTGTCCTAAAAAAGAAGGAAGTCTTACCTTATGTTACAGCATGTGTGGACCTAAAGAGTATTATGTTAAGTGAAATAAGCCAGTCATAGAAAGAGAAATAAAATACAATTTCATTTTTGTGTGGAATCTAATGAATAAAATTAATAAACAAACAAAATAGAAACATAATCATAGATACAGACAACAGATTGACAGCTGTTAGAGAAGAAGAATTTGGAGGCTGGGTAAAAATGGTGAAAGGACTCAGTGAACAAAGAAATCAAAACTCATACACACAGACAACAGTATGGTGACTATCAAAGAGGAAGAGGGACTTCCAGCCAAGATGGAGGCCTAGATGGAAGCACTGTGCCTCCTCGCACAACCAAAATTAAAGACAACAAATATTTACAAACAATAACACAACCAAAACAGAAAATTGAACGCAGAAGTCCAACAGCCATTCAACCAGACTGGTAAGAGGGGCGGAGATGGCAGTCAGTGGAGAGGGAACACAGCAGGAAAAGGCAGGGGCTGCCAGACCGGGAACACAGACCATGCAGGTGCCCTGTTCACAGACCCCAGAGGCGGGGAGGAAACAGGCAGGGCAGTTGGCCTTTGGTGGTGACACATTCGAGCGCAGATAAACTAGTCAGGAATTGGCAGTGAGACAGACCATGCAGCCCACAGTCCCAGCAACAGGAAATAAAGCCTAAAAACAGCAATTGAAAAGGTGACGGGAGAGACTCCCAGCCTCACAAGAGAGGTCGCTGGGGAGACCCGCAAAGTCCCAGAGCGTGCATAGGCCTGTCATCCTGGCAACCAGTGCTGGGAGGCCCAGTTTGCTTGGGGGAAGCAGCAGAGGGAACACAAATCCGAGAGAGTGTGGAACAGGCGCCATTGTTCCCTCTCTGACTCTGCCCCCACAGACAGCATCACAACACTGCGACTAAGTTGCCCTGCCCTGGTGATCACCTAAGGCTCTGCCCCTCATATGTAACAGGTGCCACCTGACCAAAAATGACTCAAACAGAAGAAAAGCTCAGAGCCCCAGAGCCAATACTTTTAAGCAAGCAAGAGACAGCCAGCCTATCAGATGCACACAGTTAAAAGCACTGGTAATCAGGATGCTCACAGATTTGGTGAATTTTGGTCGTGAATTAGATGAACAAATGAAGGCTATGCTAAATGAAATGAAGGAAAATGCTCAGGGAACCAATAGTGATGGGAATAAAACTGGAACTCAAATCAATGGAGTGGACCAGAAGGAAGAAAGAAACATCCCATCAGAAAAGAATGAAGAAACAAGAATTCAAAAAAATGAGGAGAGGCTTAGAAATCTCCAGAACATCTTTAAACGTTCCAACATCCAAATTATATGGGTACCAGAAAGGGAAGAGAAAGATCAACAAATGGAAAACTTATTTCAACAAATAATAAAGGAGAACTTCCCCAATCTAGCAAAGGAAATAGACTTCCAGGAGGTCCAGGAAGCTCAGAGAGTCCCAAAAAAGTTGGACCCAAGGAGGAACACACTAAGGCACATTATAATTACATTAGCCAAAATTAAAATGAAGGAGAAAATTCTAGAAGCAGCAAGAGATAAGGGGACAGTCACCTACAAAGGAGTTCCCATCAGACTGTCAGCTGATTTCTCAAAAGAGACCTTATAGGCAAAAAGGGGCTGGAAAGAAGTATTCCAAGTTATGAAAGGCAAAGACCTACGTCCAAGATTGCCCTATCCAGCAAAGTTTTCATTTAGAATGGAAGGGCAGATAAAGAGCTTCTCAGATAAGGAAGGTCAAGTTCAAGGAGTTCATCATCACCAAGCCCTTATTATAGGAAATGTTAAAGGGACTTATCTAAGGAAAAGAAGATAAAAATATGAACAGTGAAAATACAGCAAACTCACAGTTATTAACAACCACACCTAAAACAATAGCAGACTAAGTGGACACCTGAAACAGGAGCAAAGCCACAGAAATGGAGATCACCTGGAAGGTTAGCAACAGGGGAGTGGGAGGAGGTAGGGGAGGAGGTAGAGAAAATAAGTAGCATAGACGGTGGGGAGAAAATAGACAGGGGGAGGGCAAGAGTAGTGTGGGAAATGTAGAAGCTAAAGAACTTATGACACATGGACATGAACTAAATTGGGGGGAGTGTGGGTGGGAGGGGTTGTGAAGTGTGGAGGGGAATGAAGGGGGGGAATGGAACAACTGTAATGGAATAATCAATAAGACATATTTTTAAAAAGAGGAAGAGGGTGAGGGATATACAAGAAGGTACAGGGAGGAATAAATGGTGAGGGAAGGAGATTTGACTTGGGATGGGGAATAAACACAACACAATATGCAGATGATGTATAATAGTATTGTACATCTGAAACATGTATAATTTTATTAACCAATCTCACTCCAATAAATCCAATGAAAATGATTAAAAAGAATAGGAAAAAATCCAAATGTTCAGGTAAGAAGTGAAGAAAAGTATCACACCAGAAATATTTAACCAAGAGGTAAGATTTGAGCTAAGCCTTAAAGGAGAAATAGTGTTTGAATATGCTGAAAAGGAAGAACAGAATGTTTACCTGACTTTAGGAAAGACTTTGAGCAGGGGACAAGCCTTGGTGATGGTTGGAGTAGAATAGAAACTATTTGGGTTGTGTGATAGCTTATGAATGTGTATATCCTCAAGTGTGTCCTAGTCTTATGGAATAATATGAAGATAATTAATGCATACCCCAAGTTGGTGCATCTGGTCAGGGAGACTAAGCTTGAAAAATGCACCATAAAAGGATACAATGTTTTTGTGGAAAGAGTACTTCTTTAGATGGTTGAGCTCGGTCCTAAGATCCTCTTCCTCATCCTGCATTATAAGAATAAACAACAAAGTACCTATGCTATGCCATTCAATGACTGTGAGACTATATGAATTACATTAATTAAAGGAGAAACCTATGGCAGCCCATTATATCATGCAGCAATTTACAATAAAATCTTAATTAAAATTGATAGGAATAGAGGTCTCTGGGGAATTGGCAATTTGGGAGAAAATAAAGGTTATTTTTTTTAATTCAATTGTTTCTCAAAATGTGATTCTTGGCCTCAGGACAAAAGACATACACAGACTGAAAGCAAAAGGCTGAAAATAAATTTTCCAAGCAAATGGACAGGAAAAAGCCAGGGTAGCAATACTCATATCAGACAAAACAGACTCCAAAAATGAACCATAAACAGAGACCCAGAAGGTCACTTCATAATACTGAAGGGAAGAATCCACCAAGAAGACATAAGCATTGTAAATATATATGCAACCAACATAGGGAGCACCCAAATATACATAGAAAAACTTAGAGGATTTCAAGAAAGATATTGACAGCAACAAAATTACAGTAGGGGATTTTAACAACCCACTGTCAAAAATGGACAGATCTTCCACACAAAATATCAACAAAGATATTGTGACATTCAACAATACCTTAGATGAAATGGAATTAACTGATATATATAGAGACCTTCATCCAAAAGAAGCTAAATACACATTCTTTTCAAATGCACATGGAATATTTTCAAAGATAGTCCACATGATAAGATACAAAACAAGCCTCAACAAATTCAAGAAAATTGAAATCATACCAAGGATTTTCTCTGACAACAAGGGACTTAAACTGGGAAAAAACACAAAACACTCAAAATCATGGAGATTGAATAGCATACTATTAAACAATGAGTGGGTAAAGAATGAAATCAAGGAAGAAATCAAAAAGTTTCCAGAAACAAATGAAAATGAACCCACGAAAACCCAGAACTTATGGGACACAGCGAAGGCAGTATTGAGAGGGAAGTTCATCGCAACACAGACTTACCTAAAAAAGATAGAAACATTTCAAACAAACAACCTAACCTTATGCCTACAAGAACTCGAGGAACAACAACAAAGACAACCCAGAGCTAGTAAAAGGAAGGAAATAACCAAGATCAGAGCAGAATTAAATGACATAGAGACTAAAAGCACAATACTAAGGATCAATGAATCCAGGAGATAGTTTGATGAAAAGGTAAACAAAATTGACAAGACTTTAAGCAGGCTCAACAACAACAACAACAAAAAGAGGACCCAAATAAATACAATCAGAAATGAAAGAGGAGAGATCACAACAGACATCACAGAAATACAAAGGATTGTAAGAAATTACTATGAAGAACTGTATGCCAAGAAACTTGAAAACCTAGGTGAAATGGACAAATTTCTAGAATATAATCTTTCATAACTCAGTGAAGAAAAAGCAGAAAGCCTGAACAGAACAATAACAGCTGATGAAATTGAAGCAGTAATCAAGAAACTCCCGACACACAAAAACCTTGGACCAGATGGTTTCACAGGAGAATTCTACAAAGCATTAAAGGAAGAGCTAACCCCTATCCTTCACAGACTATTCCAAAAAAAGCCAAAATGATGGAAGACACCCAAACTATTTTTATGAAGCCAGCATCATCCTAATCCCAAAACCAGATAAAGACACAAGAAAGAAAACTTCAGGCCAATATTGATAATGAATATACATGCTAACATCCTCAACAAAATATTGACAAACCGCACCCAACAATACATTAAAAAGATCATACACCATGGCCAGGTGGGATTCACCCCAGGGATGCAAGGATGGTTCAATATTTGCAAATCACTAAGTGTAATATATCACATAAACAAAAGCAAAAATGAAAATCACATGATCATATCAATAGATGCAAAAAAAACATTTGATAAGTTACAGCACCCATTCATTTTTTTATTTTTATTTCAATTGTTATTCAAGTACAGTTTTCTGTCGTTTACTCCTGTCCCTGTCCAGCCCCCCAGTGCTCCCCACCTCCCTCCCATTTCCATCCCCCTTAGCTTTTCCCCATGTGTCCTTTGTACTTGTACCTATAATCCCCTCCCTTTTCCCCTGAAATTCCTTCCCCTCTCCCCTCTAGATATTGTCATCCCATTTTCTATTTCAATGTCTTTGGTTATATTTTGCTTGCTTGTTTATTTAGTTGCTTAGGTTCCTGTTAAAGGTGAGATAATATGGTATTTGTCTTTTACTGCCTGGATAAAAACACTCAGCAAAGTGGGAATAGAAAGAGCATTCCTCAACATAATAAAGGCCATATATCAGAGACCTACAGGCAACATTATACTCAATGGGAAAAAACTAAAAGCTTTTCCACTAAGATCAGGAACAAGACAAGGTTGTGCATTTTCACCACTTCTGTTCAAAATAGTATTCAAAGTTTTAGCCACAGTGATCAGACAAGAAAAGGAAATAAAAGGCATCCAAATCAGAAAGTAGGAAACAGAACTATCACTGTTTACAGATGATATGATAGTGTACATGGAAAATCCTATAGAATCCACCCAAAAACAGCTCAACCTAATAAATGAATTTGGCAAAACAGTGGGATACAAAGTCAATATCCAGAAATCAAAGGCGTTTTTGTATACCAACAATGAAACAGCAGAAGCAGAAATCAAGAAAAAAAAATACCATTTGATATAGCAACAAGAAAAATAAAATACCTAGGAATAAACCTAACCAAGGAGGTAAAAAACCTGTATGCAGAAAATTGCATAACACTGAAGAAAGAAATCACAGAAGACACAAACATGTCGAAACATGTACCATGTTCATGGATTGGAAGAATTAACATCACCAAAATGTTCATACTACCCAAAGCAATTTACAGATTCAATGAAATACCTATTAAAGTACCAATGGCATATTTTACAGATCTAGAACAAACACTAGAAAAAGTTATATGGAACTATGAATGCCCCCGAATAGCTGCTGTAATTTTGAGAAAGAAGAGCAAAGTAGAAGGGATCACAATACTTGATACCAAACCATACTACAAGGCCACTGTAATCAAAACTGCCTGGTACTGGCATAAAAACAGACACATAGACCAATGGAACAGAACAGAGAGCCCAGAAATATACCCAAGTCTATATGGTCAGTTAAAATTCGACAACGGGGGCAGCAACATAAAATGGAGTAAAATTAACCTCTTCAACAAATGGTGTTGGGAGAACTGGACAGCTATGTGCAAAAAAATGAAACTCGAGTACCAACTTATACTATATACAAAAATGAATTCAAGGTGGATAGAAGACTTAAATATAAGCCATGACACCACTAAAGCCCCAGAGGAGAACATTGGCAGGAAAATCTCAGATACTTCATGCAGCAGCATTTTCATGATATGTCCCCTAAAACTAGGGACATAAAGGAAAGAATAAACAAATGGGATCTCATAAAAATAAAAAAAAATCTTTTGCATGGCTAAAGAAAACAGTATTAAAATAAAAAGAGAACCAACTGTACAGGAAGGCATATTTGCCAATGACACCTGAGACAAGGGTTTATTCTCCAAGATATACAAAGAACTTATACAACTCCACTCTAAGAAGACAAGCAACCCAATTAAAAAGTGGGCAAAGGACTTGAACAGACATTTATCAAAAGAGGACATACAGAGGATCCAGGGGACATGAAAGATGCTCAGTATCACTAGCTATCAGAGAGATGCAAATTAACAATGAGATACCACCTCACACCAGTCATAATGGCCATAATAAACAAAGGAACAAACAAGTATTGGAGAGATTGTTCAGAAAAGGGGACCTTAGTTCACTGTTGGTGGGATTGCAGACTGATACAAGCACTACAGAAAACAGTATGGAATTTTCTCAGAAAACTAAAAATGGATCTGCGTTTTGACCCAGCAATTCCACTGCTAGGATTATATCTTAAGAACCCTAAAACACCAATCAAAAAGAACCTATGCACCCCAATGGTCATAGCAGCACAATTTACAATAGCCAAGTGCTAGAAGCAACCTAGGTGCCCATCAGTAAATGAATGGATCAAAAAAATTATGGTACACTTACCTAATGTAATTCTATGTAGCAGAAAGAAAGAAGAAGCTCCTACCCTTTGAAAAAGCATAGATGGAACTGGAAAGTATTATGCTAAGTGAAATAAGCCGGGTGGTGAAAGACAAATACCATATGATCTCACTTTTAACAGGAGCCTAAACAACAAAACAAATAAGCAAGCAAAATATAACCAAAGACACTAAAATTGAGGACAGGCTGACCATGACTAGAGGTGAGAGGGGAGGGAATTTCAGGGGAAAAGGGGAAGGGTTTACAGGAACAAGTATAAAGGACACATGGAAGAAAACTAAGGGGGTTGAAAATGGGAGGGAGGTGGGGAGCACTGGGGTGGTGGGCTGGGATGGGAGCAAAAGACAGAAAACTGTACTTGAACAACAATTAAAATAAAGTGAGTCAAAAACATAATAAATAAAAAAGTGATTCTTGGACCAGCAGCAATGGCCGCTGTATAAACTTTAAACTGAATTGAATAATTACAGGTATTTGTTTGTTTTGCACAATTTTATTGAGATATAATTTATATATCAAACAATTTATCCATTTAAATTGTAAAATTCATTTGTTTTCAGGATTTAACAGAATTATTAAACAGACTGCAATCAATTTTAGAACATTTTATTATCCACAAAAGGAAACCCCATCCCTGTGAGCGTATCACCCCTAAATTCTGCCACACACACATTTCAGCTTTAAGCAACCACTGTACATTTTCTTTTTCTATAGATGTATCTATCTTGAACAATTTACATGAATGATATTTACAAAATACATGGACCTTTGTAACTAGTTTTTTCCCAAGAATCATCCATGTTATAGCACATATCAGTATTCTATTCATTTTCATTTGCCATTCATTAAATGATGGCCACCTGGGTTATTATACACTTTGGCTATTATGAATAATGCTAGCACGAGAATTCATATTAAGTTTTTGTGTGGATATATATTTTAATTTCTCTTTGGTATATACATAGCTGTGAAATTATTAGGTCAAGTGTTAACTCTATGTTTAACATGTTGTTAAAATGTCAAACAGTTTGCCACAGTGTTTTGTAGCATTTTATATCTCCAACAATGAAGATTCCAATTTATCCATCTCCTCAATACATTTATTATTTTCTATTTTATTATAACCATCTTAGTGAGTATAAAATGGTATCTCATTATGGTTCCAATTTGAAAACCCCTAATGACTAATGATTCTAAGATTTTTCATCAGGTTCTCCTTGGCTATTTGCATGTTACCTTCAGAGGAATGTCTAATCAAACATCCTCGCCCCTGTTTTTTAATTGGTTATTTGTCTGTGTATGATTGTAGTGTAAGATTATATACATTTTAGTTACAAATACTTCGCAAGAATATGATTTGTAAATACTTTCTCCCTTTTTGTGTTTTGATAGTGTCCTTTGAGGCATTTTTAAAATTTTGGTTAAATACAATTTATTGATTTCTTGTTTTCTTCTTTGTACATTTGATGCAAATCTAAAGAACCACTGATAAATCTAAGGTCATGAAGATTTATTCCAATATTATCTAGTAAACATTTTATAGTTTTAGCTCTTAGTTTAGACCTTTGGTCTCTTTTTAGTTAATTTTTATATAAAGCAGAAGTCTAACTTCATTCCCTTATATGTGGATATTAAGTTGCCTCAGCATTATTTGTTTAAAAGACTACCCTGTCACCATGAATAACCATTGTACACTTGTCAAAAATCAGTTTAGTATATCTATATAGAAATAGTTCTCCATGCCTGGTGTAGCTCAGTGGATTGAGCACGGGCCTGTGAAGCAAAGGGTCACCGGTTTGATTCCCAGTCAGGGCACATGCCTGGGTTGCAGGCCAGGTCCCCAGTAGGGGACACATGAGAGGCAAACACACATTCATGTTTCTGCCCCACTCTTTCTCCTTCCCTTCCCCCTCTCTAAAAATAAATAAATAAAGTTTGTGTTAAAAAAAGAAATAGTTCTATTATATTGATCTACATATATGTCTATACTTATGCCTTTACCACTCAGCCTTGATTAGTTTGTGATTCATTGCGATTTTAATGTTACCATTTCAATCTGTGGCAATCTGTTTTAAAAGACATATTTCAAGTCATTTATTTTTCTAATAATTCATTACACTGGTATATATATTTGAAATGTTGTATATGTATATGTATATATATGTATATGTAGATGTACACACACATAAATTAAAATATATAAGTAGACTATTCTCATTACACATTTTCTCATACTAATGGTAAGAGTTGGGTGTATATTTCTCCATATATATAGAATACGCCCCCCCATATATATATATATATGGGGGGGTGTATATATATAGAATATATATGAGATATATATAAAAATCTCATATTATCCTCATTGTTTTGCAGCTTGATGCTTCATTCAATAACTAAAGAGAATCTTCCTATATCAATAAACATTGGACTCACTTTTTATGGATGCATACAATTGCATAAAATGGAGATACATGTCTTCCACTCAGAGGACAAGTCAGAGCTACAGCTATTGTTTTTGAGGATTATCTATATAGTAATAATTGATGCTATATTTTGAGATGAAACCACCATGGAAGAATACATAATTTTAAGAGGTGTTTTTAGCAGAAGACAGTATGATGTCATCTGAAAACAGCATCTATACTGAACCTTAAGACACCTGGACTTCAACACTGATAGCCAAGAATTGGAAATCCACTTAATCTTCCCAAAGTTTAATATAATTTTAAAAGTCTCACAGAAGATGGCAGCTATTACCTATCTTCATGTAATGTTAGTGGAACCAAATGAAATAATATATTTAAAATTCTTTAAAGGTTTGGGAATTTAATGCTATAAATGTGAGGCATTATGATATAGTATCTTTGTTAGCTGACTTCAGTAGAACTAGCCAGAGTGTTATCGGAAATATACACCACTCTCCACTTCTTAGCCTAATCTGTAAACATTAGCAACATTTATTTCCAACAAATTTGTTATACTGGAGTGAATTAGGAAGCAAATGTCTATCCTTAATATTCAACTATGTCTCCCTGTACCATGACAATCAAGTAGATTACTAATTCTTCTGTAACTTTTCTTAGCCAATTAAAAAAAAAAAAAAACCTTTTCACTTCTTAATAATTTAAAATCATCAAACTTTTTCAAACAAGTTATTTATTCTTTTTTAGACAGAAGGGAAAAGAGCAAGAAAGAGAGGAAGAGAAACATGAATGTATGGTTGCCTCTTGCGCACCCCTCCTGGGGACCCGGCCTGCAACCCAGGCATGCACTCTGACTGGGAATCAAACTGGCAGCCCTTTGGTTCACAGGTTGGCATTCAATCCGCTGAGCCTAACCAGCTAGGGCTAAAGTCTTCACCCTTTTTGTGTATACGTATATGTAATACACTACAGAAAGATATCTTAAAATATTAACTTAAAAAGGTGCTTAAGTTGTTGGGAACTTTCAATGAGTATATAATTGGTTTACACATTTAGGTGTCATAGTCTTAACTCAAAGGAACTTACATACAGGAATATAAGATTAACAAACATGAGTGACATAACTGTTGATGAATACAAAATAGAGCATACTGATGTTAAGAGTTGTAGGTCCTTGCTTTTCATCACCTTGAACATTTCTCATCACTTTCTTTGGCCCAAAAATGTTTCTATTGAGTAATCAGATGCCAATGTAATTGGTGCTCCCTTGTAGGTAACTACTTGCTTTTTCTCTTGTGGCTTTTAGGATTCTCTTCTTGTCTTTAAGTCTTGTCATTTTAATTTTGATGTGTCTCAGTGTAGGCCTCTGTGGGTCCAACTTGTTTGGGACTCTCTGAGCTTCCTGGATTTGTGTGTCTGTATCCTTCACAGGTTAAGGAAGTTTTTAGTCATTGTTTCTTCAAATAGGTTCTCACTCCCTTGCTTGACCTCTTTTATTTCTGGTTTTCCCATGATGCAGATGTTGTTGTAATTCACGTTGTCCAAAATGTTTTTTAAGCTCTCCTCATTTTTAAAATTATTTTTTAGTTTTGCTTCTCTTCTTGGGTGTCCTTTTCTACCTTGTCTTCCAAATCACTGATGTGATCCTCAGTTTCATCTAACCTATTGTGTATTCCTTTCAGTGTATTATGTATTTCAGATATTATGTTATTTATTGCTGACTGGTTCTTTATGGTTTCTACATCTTTTTTCATGTTTTGGAGTATTCCTGTGACCATTATTATAAACTAGCTATCTGATACATTGTTTGCCTCTATTTCTGAAGAATTCTCCTGTTCTTTCATTTGGAGTCTGTTTTTTTTTGTCTTCACATTTTGGCTTCCTCTTTGAATTTTCCACCTTAGTTGTTAAACTAATAGTTGTTAAGCTGATCAGTTGTTAAATTGAAGGAGAAATATGGAGCTTATCAGATAAGATAAAACTAAAGGAATTGGTTAACACCAAACCACTACTGCAACAAATGTTAAAGGGCTTGCTTTAATAAGAAGAAAAATAGGGGAAAAAGCAGGGGGAAACAGTCTAAAAGGGCACTACATACGTATTTATCAATAATCACCTTAAATATAAATGGCTTAAATGCTTGAAACAAAATACATAGTGTAGCTAAATGGATAAGAAAACAAGACCCATATATATGATGCCTAAAAAAGACCAATTGAAGTTTGAAAGATACACACAGACTAAAAGTAAAAGGATGGACAATATATTTCATGAAAATGGCAAAGAAAAAAAAAGTCTGGGGTACCAGTACTTATATCTGACAAAATAGACTTTAAACCAAGGTTATAGTAAGACACAAAGAGGGACACTACATAATGACAAAAGGAACAATCCAACAAGAAGAAATCACCCTAGTAAAGATGTATCCACCAAATACAGAAGAATCTAAATGGGTAAAGCAAATTTTCATGAATATAAAAGGAGAGACTGACAGAAATTCAGTAATAGTTGGGAATTATAACACCACATTGACTTGGATGGATAGATCTTCCAGGCAGAAAATCAACAAAGAGACAGTGGCCTTAAATGATACACTAAATCAAATGGATTTAATTGCTCTCTTGAGAGGATTTCACCCCAAAATAGCAGAAAATATGTACTTTTCAAGTGCACAAGGAATGTTTTCTAGGATAGACCACATGTTAGGACACAAAACAACTCTCAATAAATTTAAGAAGACTGAAATCATATCAAGCATCTTCTTTGACCACAATGCTATGAAACTAGGACTCAATCACAAGAACAATGACAAATACAGAAATACATGTAACTAAATATGTTATTAAATAATAAATGGATCAACAACGATATCAAGGAAGAAATCAGAAGATATCTTGAAACAAATACAAATGAGGACACAACAATCCAAAATCTGTGGGACACTGGGAAAACAATCCTAACAGGGAAATTCATAGCACTACAGGTCTATCACACACACAAAAAACCTCAAATAAATAATCTAACTTCACACTTAAAGGAATTTGAAAAAGATCAACAAATAAAGGCCAAAGTGAGCACAAGGAAGGCAATAATTAAGACCAGAGCACAAACAAACAAAATAGAGTCTAAAAAATAAAAATAAAAACTCTGTGAATCCAAGATCTGATACTTCAAAAAGATAAATAAGATTGACAAATCTTTAACCAGACTCATCAAGAAAAAAAAAAGAGAGAAAAGACCCAAGTAAATAAAATCATACATGAAAGAGGGAAAATAACAACTGATACCAAAGAAATACAAAGGATTTAAGAAAATATTATGAATGACTATGTGCCAACAAACTGAACAACCTGGATGACTGGGATAAATTCCTAGAATCATACAATTTTCTGAAACTAAATCAGGAAGAATAAGAGAATCAGAATACACAGAATACACAAAATGAAAGTGAGCAGTAATAATAATAAAAAAAAAAACTCCCAAGAAACAAAAGTTCTGGACCAGATAGCTTCATGGGAAATTTACCACACATTCCTAGAAGAACTAGCACCTCTCCTTCTCAAGCTATTTCATAAAACTCAACTGTAGGCAAGGCTACCAAACTCATTTTACAAGGTCAACATTATCATAATTCCAAAACCAGAAAAAGGCACTGCAAAGAAAGAAAGTTAAAGGCCAGTATTCCCGATGAAAATAGACAATAAAAACTTCAAGAAAATATCCTGGCTGGTGTAGCTAAGTGGATTGAGTACAGACCTGCGAACCAAACGATTGCAGTTCGATTCCCAGTCAGGGCACATGCCTGGATTGTGGGCCAGTTCACAGCAGGGGACACATGAGAGGTAACTATACATTGATAGTTCTCTCCCTCTCTCCTTCCCGTCCCCTCTAAAGATAAATAAATAAAATATATTTAAAAACTTCAAGAAAATATTAGCTAACCAAATATAGCAATGCATCAAAAAAAATCATACACCATGATCAAGTGGGGTTTATTTAGGGAATGAAAGGTTTGTGCAACATTCACAAATCAATAAATGTAATTTACTACATAAAAAATAAAGGATAAACACCACATGACTTGACTTCCAGTAAAGGTGGAAGTATAGGTAGACATGCTTCACCTCCTCATGCAATCACGAAAAGAATGCGAACTAAACCTCAAAAGAAGACACCCAGAACTGTCAGAATATTGAACCATATGGAAATCTGACAAACAAGAATTTAAAGAAGCCACATTCATCCACATGGGTAGGATGGGAAGAGATATGGAGGCTGGCAGAGAGGAGCAGTGAGGTACAGAAAGGAGGAGTAGGGGGAAACCAGGCAAGGTAGGTTCCAAAGCCATGTGGGGTACAAAAAATTTAGGAGGGCTACTTTGGGAGCGAACATACCCAGCCTCAGACCAGACTGCAACCCAGGGTTCTAGCAATAGGAAGATAAATCCCCATTAACTTTTGGTTGTAAATACCAGTGGAGGTTGCAGTGGTGGACAAAACTGCTGTATTTTTAGGAAAATCCACATAAAGGGCCTGCATAGCCTTAAAACATATGCAAACACACCCACTTTGGGATTCAACACCAAGGCAACAGGTGAAACGGTGCCACTTGCATACAGGGAGTGGTTGCAGTGGCTAGAAATGGAACAAGTGTTGGGAAATCCTCCAGAAGGCATCCTGTGGCATAGTCCTCTCTCTGAGCGCTCTCCCTACATAGAGCAGCAAAATGGTGAAGAGGATTGCTTCACCTTGGTGATTACCTAAGGCTCTGTGCCACACAATGCATAGGTGCCTTTTTGACTATAGGTCATCCTACTAAGACAGGGAGTCAAAGCAGCTCTACCTAATACACAGAAACAAACACAAAAAGTTTGCCATATTCAGGAAACAAAGAAATATGGCCCGAATGAAAGAAGAGAACAAAACCCCACAAAAAGTACTAAACAAAACAGAGATTGCCAACCTATCAGATGTAGAGTGCAAAACAACAGAGATTAGGATACTTAAAGAATTCATTGAGTATGGCAACAACATAAAGGAAGAAATGAAAGATACACTAAGTGAAATACAGAAAAATCTACAGGGAACCAACAGTTAAGGGAAAGAAACTGAGATTCAAGGCAACAATTTGGAAAATAATGAAGAAATAAAGATTCAACCAGAACAGAATGAATGAATGAGAATTTAAAAAAAAAAATGTTAGTATAAAAATACTCTGAGACATCTCCAAACATGTCAACATGTGAATCACATGGGTGTCAAAAGTGAAGAGGAACAGCAAGAAGTTGAAAGCTTTTTTGAAAAAATAATGAAAGAAAACTTCCCTAATTTGGTGAAGGAAATATAAATACAAGTCCAGGAAGCACAGAGAGTCCCAGACAAGTTGGATCAAAAGAAGACCACACCAAGATGCATCACAATTAGAATGCCAAAGCTTAAATATAAAGGGAGAATCTTAAAGGCAGCAATAGAGAAGCAGAGAGTTACCTACAAAGGAGTTTCCATAAGACAGCTGATTTCTCAAAAGAAATTTTGCAGGCAAGATGTGAATGGCAAGAAGTACTCAAAGTGATGAAAAGCAAGGACCTACAACTTAGATTACTCTATCTAGCAAAGCTATCATTTAGAATGGAAGGACAGGTAAAGTGCTTCCCACACAAAGTAAAGCTAAAAATGTTCATCATCATTAAGTTATTGCTACATAAAATGTTAAAGGGACTTATTTAAGAACAAAAAGATTAAAACTATGAACATTTAAAAAGCAACAAGTTCATAACTGTCAAATGAATCTAAAACAAACAAACAAAAACCAAACACCAACCAGAACAAGAATGGAATCATAGGTATGGAGATCATTTGGAAGGTTATCAGCTGTGAAGGGGGAGGGGGAGAATGGGAGAAATGTGTGGGGATTAAAAAGCATAATTGGTAGGTACAAAATAGACAGGGGGATTTTAATAATAGTATAGGAAATAGAGAAGCTAAATAACTTATATGCATGACCTGTGGACATGAACTAAGGAGGAGGACTGCTGAAGTGAAAAGGGGGACCAGGCAGAGGCAGCAATGAGGGAAAAATAGGACAACTTTAATAATATAATCAATAAAATATATTTAAAATTCACTTTACATATTTTTTTTGGAATTCGGGTTTAGTGGTGGTAAACTACTTTAGCTTTATTTGGGAAACTCTATCTCTCCTTCAATTCTGAATGATAACTTTGAGTAGAGTATTTTTTTTAAAGATTTATTTATTTATTTATCTTTAGAGGTGAAGGGAAGGAGAGAGGGAGAGAAATATCAATGTATGGTTGTTTCTCATGTGTCCCCTGCTGGGAACTGGCCTGCAACTCAGGCATGTGCCCTGACTGGGAAGTGAACCACGATCCTTTGGTTCACAGGCCCATGCTCAATCCACTGAGCTATGCCAACCAGGGCTGAGTAGAGTATTCTTGATGGTACGTTTTTCCCTTTCATTGCTTTGAATATACTGTGTCACTACCTGCTGGCCTGCAAACTTCCTACTAAAAAAATCAGCTTATGGACTTATGGGGTCCCCTTCTAGGTTACAAGTTGTTTCATTAATTTTTGACATTTTAATTATTAGGTTCCTTATTGTTAATCTCTGTGTTGTCATCTTTTTTCTGATTCTGATTCCTGTGCTTTGATGATTTTTCCTTTCACCAAGTTAAGAAAATTTTCAGGCATTATTTCTTCAAATAAGCTTTCCGTTTCTTTCTCTCTCTTCTTATTCTGGAAACCTTACCAATGAAAATATTAGTGTGCTTGATGTTTTATGTGATGTCCCTTAAATTGTCATCATTTTTAGAAATTATTTTTGTCCCTTCCCCTCAACCAACTAGCTTACAACAGTCTGGCTATCACATATTCATGCACACCAACTTGTGCTCCAGCCACATGCAACCCTGCAGCCTCACCGTGACCTACACACATGTGAGACACTGATGTTGGCCTCATCCCTGGTTTCTGATGAAGAAAAGGGAAAAGCCACCAAGGCCAGATGGGGTGTGCCCCTGGGGGCCTAAGAAAATCATATGATGGAGGTGTAGGTAAACATGGCTTGCCTCCGGACTCTGTTAACTCAATTCCTATCAAGTTTCCTATGACACATTTCAAAGAACTGGAACAAATATTTCAAAAATGGAGCCACAAAGGGTGCTTCATGGCAACAGAAATCCTGAAAAAGAAAAAGTTGGAGGAATCACATTACCTAATTCCAAACTGAACAGAATAGAGAGCCAAGAAATACACCCACAATTTTATAATAAATTAATATTCAACAGAAGAAGCAAGCACATACAAAAAGGTAAAAATAGTTCACTCAATAAATGACGTTGAAAAATTTGGAAAGATTCATGCAGAAAAATGAAACTAGACCACTTTCCTACACCATACACAACAGTAAGTTAAAAATGGATCGAAGACTTAAATGCTAGACCTGAAACTATAAAAATTCTATAAGGGAACATAGGCAGTGAAATCTTGGACATTGTTGGTAGCAATATTTAATCAGATATATCTCCACAGGCAAGGGAGACAAAGAAAAATTACACCAATGGGACCACATTAAACTAAAACATTTTTCACAGTAAAGAAAATAATCAACAAAATAATAAGAAAACCCACAGAATAGGAGAACACATTTGCTGATGCATCTGATAAGGGGTTAAAATCCAAAATGTATAAAGTACTTACAAAACTCAACACCAAAAAACCAAACAACCCAATTACAAATGGGCAATGAACATAGATAGACACTTCTCCAAAGGGGACATACAGATGGCCAACACATATGAAAAGATACTCAATGTCAGTAATCATCAGAGAAATGCAAATTACAACCACAGTGAGATACCGTCTCACACCTGTCAGAATGACTATCATCTATAAATGACAAGTGCTGGCAGGGATGTGGAGAAAGGGGAACCCTCTTGCACTGTTGATAGCAATATAGACTGGTGCAGCCACCGTGGAAAACAATATGGAGATACCTCAAGAAATTAAATACAAATCTGTCTTTTGACCCAGGGATCCCACTTCTGGGAATATATTCAAAGGAATCCAAAACACTAATTTGAAAGAACACTGGCACCCCCTGTTCATCACAACATTATAATCACCAAGATATGGATCAGCCCAAGTATCCATCAGCTAGTAGTGGGATACAGTAGGGGGTGGAGGAATGAGCCAAAAAAAAAAAAAAAGACACATGTATATGAACAACTATTGGGAACCATCCTGACTGGTTTCAGAAGCTGTAACCCCCCCCCCCATGGCTAAGGCTGAGTGAGAGACCTTGGGACCCTAAGCCACTAAGGAAACAAAGCTTATTCCCCTGGCAGGAGCACTGCCTCTGCTCACTTTATTTCACCCAGCCTGGCCCCCAGAGCCTGACTGGTTAGCCAATGATGGGTAAGATTCCTCAAGGGAGGAATGACCTAAGACAAGCACAGTCATGAGGGGCCCTCAAGGAAGGACTTGGGGACTATGGAGAAAGGGGGCAATGGACCTTCGCCCCTCAGCTTTGACATAGCCTGAGTCCTCATTCTGTCTACAAGAAGTCTCCTAATCTCTTAGCTGCCTTACTTCCCTGGCTCAACCTAAGCCTGAAACAAGGCTGGAGGTGGGTGCGGCCCTGTGCTACAAAGTGGGGGTTCCTCAGGTGATCAGAGCTAAAAAAGAATGAATAAAATTCTATAAAACCTGCTTTGCTAATACCCTCAATTTAAATGATAAGGGTCCAAGCATGAAATGAGTTTGTTTCCCAAAGTTTTATGGCCCTTTAGCTATTTGACCTTGACTCAAAATATGCCCTCACAGTTCTTTGAATTTTGTCTATTTGATCATTACTGCTTGACAATGATTGATGAGCTTTCCATATATGCCCTGTATTTCTATGCAAATTAAATCAAATAAAAGCCTTTCAAGGCAAAGGTTGTCAGGCTCCCCTCTTGAGACAGTGACCCTGCCCTCCCTTTTCCTCCACAGGACTCAGGAGTCCATGTGAATTTGTCTTGTCTCAGCCATAACGCCGTGGACACTGTGGGCCAGAATCCACATCCCACAACAGTGTGGTGATCACTGGAGGCAGGGAGTACAAGGGGACTAAAGAGTAATATAAAAAATACAATGAAGATTTTTGTATAAGTTGAGACTGATATGAAATGACTCAGAAGTGACCCTGAATTTGACAAATGGATCGCCACCAGGGTCTTTTGAATGTTTATTATCTCTAACTTTCATTTGATTGTAATTTTAAAAGCTTTCTTACTCTTTGTATAAAATTTAAATTTGTATAGCATCTTCAGGAATATTCTTATTTTACTATGTAAAATGCATTAATAGTATGTAAAATAAAGAAAACTTTTAAATAAAAGGTTCAGTTAAGCTCCTGTTCTTAAATCCAGTGGGAAAAGATACCACTTTTTTTGTTGCAGCAATGAATTAGAAAAGTGCAAATTTGCATGAAAAGCAATTAACAGGTAACTTCTATCTTTAGTTCTCCACAGAAGTTCCTTCAATTACCTTGACTTGTGGGGTTAGAGGAAAATAACATTTTACCTTTTTTTCCCTGCAATGAACAGGGGACCGAATATATTTAGTCAGTTATTTTTCTTCCTTCTTAACTTATTCTCTAAGATGGGCAATGCCTTTTTATATTTAGTATAAGTGTGGCTGTAGATTTAAAAGTTATAAATAAATATAAGGCAAAAACTAGGATTTTTTTAGTGTACCCAAGTATTCATAACACAATTTATAAAAAGAAAAAGTTTGAAATCTTGGAGAAATGGCTGGCAACTACAGTACATTCTTTAGCATTTCCCTAAGATTTTCTAGTGGATTTACCAATAAACATTCAACCACTAGGGAATGAATCTAGACACCCATTTGTCTTTAGGGGAATGGGGTGGAACCAGATTTCTAGAGTTGGAAACCCTAATGGCAGTTTTCTCTTTGCGTTAATTGTGTGACAAAGGCATGAATGAATAAAGCAATCAATTTAAGAGCATGGGAATCATATAGAAGTTCAGGTTCTAGTCTCATCCCATCCCCTAATAAGTTCTATTCTAGTCCCTTCTACCTGTTTTCTATGAAGCTGAAAGTTGATCCTGTGGCTTTCATTCTTGCCATGTAAGACCCTTAAACTTTCTGCTTCCCCTCTATTGCAGCTCTCTTTCGAAATGGAAGCTATCTGCGATCACATAAAAATAAACCACAGGAAGCAGCAATTCTCTATGTACATGGGTACACTCAGTTCCTAGTAAGGCAACAGGGTTCTGCTAAGAGGAATATGCACCCATAAAGTGTGAAACAAATAGGAATGATGTGATTGTGTGAGGATAATAGCACAAAGAACAGGTTAAGGAGAAACAAGGGTCAGACTGAGTCCTCTGATGTTTTGGTAGTTTGATATTAAGGAGCTTTCTTATCTCAGTTAGAAAGCCCATAGGTAGCTATGTAGTTACATTTTCCCTAATTTTTAACTGTATATACAGGTAGGTCATAAACAAAGTCTGTCCAGAAAAAGTACAGCCATTGTTAATATAATGAGAATAGTTTACCTGACATGATAGAACCTGGCAGCCAACAAGAGTGAACTGGAATGCACATGTGTGATCAATGACAACTTCACTGTACTAGTCAGTGGGGGTGGTAGACATTGTTGAATGAGCAGGTGTACTGTATGACCGTGACATTCAAAATAACTGGCCAAGCAGAACAAAGAATCTGCCTCAAATTTTGCCTTAAGTTTGAACATTCCTCCTCAGGCTCTATTCAGATGATGCAGCTTTGGGAAACTTGTGATTGGCAACTTCATCACAGCAGTGTACCTGCTCAAGCTTCAAATCTCCTGCAGAGTTTTTTGGTTAAATATCAAATTACCCAGGTGACTTAGACCCATACAGCCAGCCCAGTTTGGAACCCTGTGACTTCTGGGTTTTCCCCAAACTAAAATCATCTTTGAGCCCTGGGTGGTGTGTCTCAGTGGCTTGAGTGCCAGCCTGGAAACCAAAGTGTAGCTGGCTTGATTCCCAGTCAGGGCACATGCCTGGGTTGTCAGCCAGGTCCCCAGTAGTGGGTATGTGAGAGGCAACCATACATTGATGCTTCTCTCCCTCTCTTTCTCCCTCCCTTCCCCTTTCTCAAAATAAATAAGTAAAATCTTTAAAATCACCTTTGAATCGGAGGAGATTTCAGCCTGTTGGTGAAATTCAGGGAAATATGACAGGGCAGCTAATGGCAATTGGGAGAACTGTGTGAGGTCCCAAGGTGCATACTTTGAAAGGGACTGAGGCTTCATTGTCTTATGTATGATGTTTCTTGTATCTTCCTCAATAAATGTCTCTATCATTCCTAGTACATGGCTGGATACCTTTATGGACAGACCTTGTATTCTCACATTATTTTATCTATGAGGAACCTGAGGCTTAGACAGGTAATACCATTTTTTCTCAAGTAGTTCTTGGTTATTTAATGGTAGACTTGATATTTAAACTTGTTTCTGAATTCTACATTATTGCTATTTCCATAACCCTCTGATTGGAGGAGATGTATGTGTGTACAACTCAAAAACTTCTTATCCCAAAGCATTAAAGATAGAGAGGTTAACTGGCTGACCAGCTGACAGTTATTTTTCTTTCTAAAATATGTAATAAAAGAATTTAAAGTTCCTAATAAGAAAAACATTTAAGAGTGGGTTTTTCACATCCATGTAAATTTTCTCAAAATGAATAAACCAAGATCAGATATGTTTGAAAAGTATTCGTGTGTTTGCCATTCTCAATTAACAAGAAGTTGAACTTTTGAGAAACACATAGGAACTGTATATCCATTGGGCTAAGTGGCTAATTTAAAACTCCTACATATCCAAGTAGGATGATGCTGTAGCATTTACTGGCTCAGGGACAGCTTATCCCAGAGTATAAAGAAAATCTTGGTTTCTGTCAAGAAAAGGCAGTTCAAGAATGCCAAATTTTCTTTGTAATTTCACCCAATTCTATAATCAAAATATTTCTCCCTGTGGAGAGAATACCAGAAAAGTTTGGGAGAAGATCTGTAAAGGTGTTTATTGACAAAAATGTTTGTTAAAACCAGAATTGTTCAAACAATTAAATTTCTCATATCTTACCCTTTGCAGCTTCTTAATCTACCAAAGCATTTAGTAATCAGTACTACCTGTTTCATTTGGATATGATTTGCTTTTTGAGACACATTATACATAAAACAGGAACCTACTACTTACTAGATGAATCATTAAGTTATTTATCTGCCATTCTAATATAACTAGAACGGTTTTTCTGAATGTGTCTGTGCTAACAGGGAAGGTTATTTTAATGTGCTCGAGAGCATATTTATTAAGACACAAAAGGTTGAAAATATTTGAATACCATAACTTGAAAGAAGGGGATAAAAGTAAAAAATATATATATAGATAAGAGGAAGGATTCTGATTTTGGCCCACAGAAGTCTTCAACAGGTCACCAACATCTAAATCAACAATGTCTACTGAAAAAATATTTTTCTTTGCCTGATCTTATTCCATGAGCAATAAATTATTGGAGTCATAGAGACTGCTTTGTAAGGCAGTTAAAAAGATCCAGGTAGAAAGCATATTCATAGCCCCTCATGTTTTTAAGTACTGTGCCAGATATCCGAAGACTTATAAGCTGGGTAGCCCATTGATTTTCTGTCCACTATTGTTCTTGTAATAAGAAAGCATAGTTCTTAATGGCTCATATACAATTGCAATATTTCTTAGAGTCATAAAGGGGAAAAAACAGTCAAAACATTTCAGTGGGGCTTTCTAAAGACAATAAAACACAAAAGGACTAGTTTAGGGAAGGTATATTCTGTCTATTCAGATTCTTTGATTCTTTCTGATTTAGTTTCGGGAGATTGTATGTTTGTAGGAATTTACCCCTTTTGTCCAAGTTGTCCAGTTTGTTGCTATATAGTTACTTTTTAAAAATACATTTTATTGATTATGCTATTACAGTTGTCTCATCCCCCCCCCTTTATTCTTCTCCACCGTGCACACCCCCTCCCATCCGTATTCTCTCAATTTAGTTCATGTTTATGGATCATACATATTAGTTCTTTGGTTTCTACATGTCCTATACTATTCTTAACCTCCACTTATTTTCTACTTACCATTTATGCTATTTATTCAATGTACCTTTCCCCTCTCTCTCTACCTCCCACTCCCCTGCTGATAAACTTCCATGTGATCTCCATTTCTGTGATTCTGCTCCTGTTCTAGTTTGCTTAGTTTGTTTTTGTTTTTGTTTAGGTTCAGTTGTTAATAACTGTGAGTTTGTTGTAATTTTACTGTTCATATTTTTGTCTTCTTTTTCTTAGATAAGCCCTTTTACCATTTCCTATACTAAGGGTTTGGTGATGATGAACTCCTTTAACTTGACCTTATCAGGGAAGCACTTTACCTGCCCTTCCATTCTAAATGATAGCTTTGCTGGATAGAGTAATCTTGGGATGTAGGTCCTTGCCTTTCATGACTTTGAATACTTCTTTCCAGCCCTTTCTTGCCTGCAAGGTTTCTTTTGAGAAATCAGCTGACAGTCTGATGGAAACTCCTTTGTAGGTAAGTGTCTCCTTTTCTCTTTCTGCTTTCAAGATTCTCTCCTTATATTTAATCTTGGGTAATATAATTAATGATGTGCCTTGTTGTGGTCCTCCTTGGATTCAACTTCTTTGGGACTCTCTGAACTTCCTAGACTTCCTGAAGGTCTATTTCCTTTGCCAGACCAGGGAAGTTTTTCTTCATTATTTGTTCAAACAAGTTTTTGACTTCTTGGTCTTCTCTTCTACTTCCAGCAGCCCTATGATTCAGATGTTGGAACATTTAAATATGTCTTGGGGGTTCCTAAGCCTCTCTTCATGTTTTTGAATTCTTGTTTCTTCATTCTGTTCTAGTTGAATGTTTCTTTCTTCCTTCTGGTCCACACCATTGATTTGAATCCCAGTCTCATTCCTGTCACTATTGGTTCTCTGCACATTTTCCTTTATTTCACTTAGCATAGCCTTCATTTTTTCTTCTAATTTGC
>PVKM010015726.1:0-27637 GCA_004027735.1 Carollia perspicillata
GAGGAGATACAAGTGAACCTGACAAACACTTGCTGAAGAGAAAGATAATCTCCATTGTTTTGTGCTGCTTACTGGAGTAACAACACCTGCTTTATGTTCTGGAGAGAGACACTGTCTATACCTTCCAGGGCTTGTCAACTCATCATTGAAAAGAACAAAGGGGATCAGTGCCCCTGCTCACAAAATGTGCAGAAACAAGACAGACATTTGGAAAATTGTCTACCTATGATTCAGCCATCAGTTCTGCAACATCTTAGCTTCTGAACAATTTCCCCAGAGAGACAGATGATGGGCCACAGCTGCTTAATGAGTATATTTGTTTCATTTAATTAAGGCTACTTCAAACAGACTACAAGCAGCAGGATGAAGCCAACTTGGTGTACTATAGTACAGTCAAAGCTCCTAGGGTCCTGAACCTAACCCGAGCTCCATAAAATTTCAGTGTCTACTTTAGAAAGGCAGATGGCTTTCTACTTATGTTTCTTTATTGACCTTTCCACTTGGTTTAAGGCATTAATCCAGGCATAGCAGGATGCATTAGCAATTGCACAGACTCGGCCTTGGCCTGAAAGGAGGGAGACTGGAACATTCTGTCATCTGTAACAACTCTTGCTGATAAGTTGAATCTGCTCTAAATGCCCTCCATAATTAAGGAAGCATCATCAGACGCTCTTCAACTAAAATCAGAGATAAATTTCATACTATTTTTCCAATTCTACCACTCTGATTGTAGAGAAAAACTCCCCCAAGTATATTCATAAATAAGGAATCTGTTATTCCTCCGAGAACCCCCTACCCTTACCACACTATTACCCATCTCAAGTAAACAAGGCCACCCACAGTTTGGAAAAGTCTACACTCTCATCTGAGACCTGCATGATCTACTGCTGGTGCTTTCTTAAACACTTGACGCTATTCTGTAACCATTCCTGAAGTGTAATTGCTGTGTTTTCAAAAGGCCAGTTTATGTCTGGATTATATGCAAGAGGTATAATCCCATGAGCATAAAAGAGTATTATTGATGGCCCCAAGTGTGTGTGTGTGTCTGTGTGTGTGTGTGTATAAATAAAACATATATATATATATATATATATATATATATATATATATATATATGTAATTGGGGGGGCACAGGCTGATTGTGCCTCTGGTGTGGCTCCCTAGCTGCCTGATAAGTCTTAAAATTCCCACTTCAGTTTAAATAATTGAATCTCTGTCATAGTATTTGAGAGGGGTCAGTCTAATCTACCTTGTTTGTTATACCACCAGCCAGATGGCTTTCATCTGCCTCAACAAAAGGCATTGTGTAGGCAAGGAAAATCTCCAGAAGTATCTATTAGTGTTTTGCAAGGAAGTTGTGGGAGTGGAGCCATTGCTGTTATTGCCAATAGTTGCCTTAATAAGTTCAGGAGAAAGGTGATTTGATTTCAATCACAGTGCTATGTTGATGAAGAACAAACCCAGGAGTCAGTTGTCTTATAAACATTTGGAATGCTGCATAAAGTTATTTTCCACCACGAGAAAGGCTTCAGGATAATTCTGCATGAATACGATCTGTAATGCCACTTGTCCCTCACTCGATGCCTAGTTGTTCTACCTCCACAAAACTGGTGTGTCTATCACCTTTTCTCTTAACCATCACCTACTTACTCCCAGAATTTTTATCCAAAAGATCTGATGCAAGAGAGAGAGGAACATTTTTATAAAATTTACAGAGACCCTTTATCTCTCCCACTTTGGCCCACAAAAGACACGAGATAAGGAGTCTGTGGGCAGTTTTCTCAACCATGTGATCATTATCCTTATTATTTAGGACTGAGTCCAACCAGTATGAGAGCCAAGGTGGGTA
Source organism: Carollia perspicillata (assembly GCA_004027735.1). Classification (NCBI taxonomy): domain Eukaryota; kingdom Metazoa; phylum Chordata; class Mammalia; order Chiroptera; family Phyllostomidae; genus Carollia; species Carollia perspicillata. The sequence continues at coordinate 1,850 of PVKM010015726.1, forward strand.
AGCCAGAATTAAGTTTGAATTTCCTACACTCTCTTTTGGCTAGAATACCACCCAGAACATGTACTAACCATGTTGGTCTGGAGTTGATGTTGGGGGAAAGAAAGCTACATCATTTCCAGGATAGATCAGCATGCAATTCCTAATTCTGAAAATTATATACACTTTCTACATCTTTAGTGTTGATGTTTGCACAGCAGCAGCTGAAAGGAAATGGTCCTTTTCTGGAAATATCCACATCCAGTGACCCAACTGCATTAGAAAGTTTAAAGTGTTTTTCTTCTCTTCCTACATTCCTAGTTTGTCCCCACACACACACATTTCTTCTTATATTTAGCTATGAATGGGTAGAGAATTTTGTTAAATGCTCATTTGCATCTTTTAAAATACTGTTACAGTTTTTCCCTTTCATTTTGTTATGTTAAATCACATTTATTGACTTTGCAAACCTTAAAGCAAATTTACATTTTCTAGAAGAGATATTACATATTATTTTAATATATCATTAACCTATATTTTAAAATAATTTTTCACCTGGGGTTATGAGGGATTCTATATTTCTCTTTCCTTGTACAATATTTTTCTACTTTCAAAGAGGATAACACTGCCCTCATGAACACAGTTGAAAAGTGTTTCCTTCATTTCTACTTTTCTGGAGGCATTCACAATTACGGAGTAATAATTCTTTCTTAAATATTTGAAAGAATTGGCCAGTTAATCCATCTACAATTTTCTTTGTAGGAATTTCTTTAACTGGAAAAGAATTTTTCAAGTTTTTAAGTGTTTTCTTTGTTCAGTTCTGACATTTGTGTCTTTAAAGGAATTAACTGTGTCTTTATTAAATATTAATTGTTGAATTTTTTGACATGGAGTTTTTTTTTAATAACTCTGGGTTTTGACTTTGACAGTAGTAGAATTTGTAGTGATGGCCCCTCCTTCTTTCCTGATATTGGAAATTGGCCTTTTTCCTTTTACTCTTGAACAATCTGCCTAGGCTTATGAATTTCGTTCTTTGTTTTTCCAAAGAAAATGATTCTGGATTTATGGATTTCCTCTATTTTTCTATCTAATACAGTTAGAATCTGCCTCTTATCTTTATTATTTTCTTTCTTCTACTTAATTTGGGTGTAAATTCCTCTTCTATGTTTCTGTTTCTTAAGTAGAAATTTCATAACTGATTTGAAATCTATTTTTTTCAATTTAAGGCAATGCCTTGCATTCCTTTATTTTTGCCTCCCAAATTTTATATGTCATAGTTTCGTTATCATTGAGTTCACATACTTTTAAATTCTCATATCATCTCTTTTTAAACTATTGGATTAGTTAGAAGTCTGTTTAATTTCACATATTTTGGGTTTCATGGTTTTTGATTTCTAGTTTAATTTCAGTGTTTCTGGTAGTTGCCGTTAAATATTATCCTAATTTCATGGCTGCTCTCTGGAGGTTTGTCATCTGATAAGTTCTGTGATTACTTTACACGGAAATCAGCAGAGAGACTTTTAAAGAAAATGTTGGTGTTGATCATGAAAACCAGGCAAAATATAAAAAGTTTTTAATCTTAAAATGTTAATACAAAATTATTCATTTGTTTTTCACATTATAAACCTCAGGCCCCCAATCTAAACACTGAAAATAATGCAAGTTACCTTGAGATTTGTATATTTTTTGAAGATACTATACATTTTTATAAGAAGTTTTCTAGAAATTAATAGAAAAGGTTGGAGGGAATAAAGTTGGTATATAATTAGGCATTATCTCTTTCTCACATTATATCCCATGTCACTGCCTGCAAATTAAATACTGCTACTGTGTCATTTGAAACACATAGTAATAAGTGGGAATAAGTTGTACTTCATCACCATTAGAAGCACATATGCACACACACACTGACCAGATCAAAGAAAAACTTTCTTTGATCATTGTTTCCAACTTTTGCAAACAAATGAAACTGGCTTGGAATAAAAAAAATCTTTTAAAAAAAGTGGGATGATTTTGTTTTCTGGATTGTTTGATTTCCACTGTCTTCATTCCATTATTGATTTTATAATATATGCTTATATAGTTTAAATCATATTAAATTATTAAAAGAGCCAAGAAGTATAACAATTCAAATATTATCTATGTTCTACATGAGCCAAAAAACAATTTCAATTTCTGCCAGTGTCAAGTTCTTTTTTTTTAATTTGTCTTAGTAAGTACAATATGATAAATGTGACTTACTTTTATTTTTTGATGATTTAAGAACTTTTTACATTTAAGAATATTATAAATAAAAAATGTCATGTTACTATCTGTTTCTAAAAATGGTACATATGCCCATTTTCTTTGTATTTTTAAAAAATAAAAAAATTAAAGGTTTTGTTACTATCATTGGCTTCTCTTTTTTTAACATAAAACAAAACAAATTTGTTTATCAATGATGATTTTAGATCAATAGTCTTAAAATAAGAATAATTTTGCCCTCCAGGGAACATATGGCAATGTCTAGAGATATTTTGGTAGTAACAACTGGGAAGTGCTACTGGCATCTAGTGGTTAGAGGCCAGGGATGCTGCTAAACATCCCATAATGTGCAGACATGTCCCTATAACAACAAATTACTGACCCAAAATATCAATACTGCTGAGACTGAGAAACATCCTCTTAGATGAATTCTGACTATTATTATTTCCAAGATAATATAATATGATGATTCAATATTATTTATGTGAAATGTTCCTCCTGTTACTTGTGGGTTAACATGATTACAGACAATTAATTATTTTTCAATTTTTATCAGAAATTATTAAAGTATCAATAAAATTAAATCTATTAAAATGATTATATATCATTTAAGAAACTGAATTTTTTCTTCATCAAAAATATATACAAATATAGAATATGTGACAACTGCATAAACTGGTTTAACTAATTTATGGACATAATACTTAAGAAAGGAATTGTCATAATATCATAAAAAGATGTTCTCTGGTAAACTCAGAATTTCCTGTAACTAATCCATGAATCTTTTTTTGCTGCTTTTCTCTTCTTACCACAAAAAATCATTCAGTTATGGGAGGTTGTGGTATTTTAGTAACTTATTCTCTAAAATAATACTAAAACATAGGAAACGTAATTGCTAACGGATAGAAAATACCAAAGAGGTGAAAGTTTCATAAAAGTCAAGGCACTTGCACTCTCATAATAGATTACTGTACAATTACTAGAAGTTTGTAAATTTTCCTTATTTGTTAATTTGGGAGCTCCATACTTTTGCATTCTTTTTTAAAGCCTAGACATTTTATATTTTGAATCTATCAAAAAAGCTCTTTGTAACTACAAGATTAATAAATTTTAATTTGCATTTCTTGGACTGAGTATGAAAATATTTAGTGATAGTAGACATTCATATACGACAATTCAGAAACCTGAGAATTTTGATAAACATACAAGTTTTAACTAGAGCTTTACACTTAGAGTTTTATTTTCTATAGCTTGGTGACTACTTTAGATATGATAGTTTACTGGCTTAATTGTTTTTGCTGTAGAAATTTTAAAAAATTGTATTGATTTTCTACTAGAAATTAATATAAAGTGCGAATAATCCTAGGACATTGAAATTTCAATAATTATGTAGTATAGCACATCCTTGGTAATGTACTTTAATTAGAAGTTTTCAGATGCACTCAGTAATAAGCCATATGACTATGAGAGCACATCAAATACATTATTCAGTAAATACTAATTAAGATCATAGAGTTTGTTATACATTTTTGAAAAGCATTAAATAGGATATTTTATATTAAAATGTATAATATTGAAATATAATAGCAAGAATTTAGCCAAAGAGTTGTATTCCTCATGTTGATTTTGCTACAGAATGATTTATAGTGACATAATTTTTGTTTCAAGAAATAGACAAAAATTATTTATTTTAGTAACTGAAATGTTCTCCCAGATAAGAGAGTTACAATAAAAGTTATTATAAATTTTATCTTTATAAAAATGTTAATATTTTACTCTTCCCAGAAGATTAACCTTAATTTTAAATTATTGTGTTTTGAAGGAGATGAACCCCTATATTCATATGTTCTGTTTGATATGATAAATACAACTAGTATACATAACTTCCTTCCATAGTATTCAACTTGAACCAGCTAAGCTAAAATCCACACGATAAAAGAAATGTGTGAAATAATGAGAGTGATGGTTTTATGTGCACTTCAAACTGAAAGTGATAGTCCATTTGCAAAAATCTGCATGACAAAAAGGGCTTGGTAGTATTTCTGAATTAAAAGTCACTAATAACTATAAAAAATATAAGCACAAGAGTGAACCATTTTATAAAAAACAAAAGCAAGCAATTTAGCAATTTAAACCTTTCATAGTTAATCTATGTAGCAGGAAGGTTCATGCTTAGGGAGGTTCCATCTGGCCTCTCTACAAATGGGAAGGTTTGTCCATATGGCCTATAACGCACACGTGGCTAGCTGAAACAACCCAACCCCTGCAACTACATAGTAATTAGCATGGGGCAGGTTCTTCATGGCTCCTAGCACACTAGCAAGTCCTTCCTGACCTGCATCCAAATGGACATATGATTACATAAAATGGGTAGTTTCTTTCTCAAGCATTTATTTGTGTGCAAAAATGTAGGATTTGTTTAACTGCCGCCAACTAAGGAACTGAGACCCATATGTTACCCCATAAACTTACCGGTTAGCAATTTGTTATAAGCAAGATGCAAATATTATGGTAAGCATTCAGAACGTTTATTCAATGAACCTTATGTTGTAAATGGAAACAACAGTATGTCTGAAAGTTTTGTAATCACAATTTCACCACTGGCCCCACTTTATGTGTAATTCAATGTTTCCAAAATCTACAATTTTCAATGAGAAACATCAAGATTGGCAGAGTCTTAAATATAAACAAAGCAACAGATGATTCAATTTTAAGGGAAAAGAAATAGTTAGAACCTGTAAGACACCAGAAGAGTTTAATCTTCCATAGGTCACAGTAGAACTGTTAGGTGTGTCAGAGGGAGTACATACTTATTACTGAAATTATTGAAGTGACATTGGTTAATAAAAATGTATAGCTTACAGGTTTACAATTCTATAATATAGCATCTGTATATTGTATTGTGTATTTATAATCCCAAGTCAAGCCTCTTTTTATTTTTTAAATTATATTTTATTGATCATGCTATTACATTTGTCCCAATTTTTCTCCTTTATCCTCCACCTCCCAGCACCACCAACTCCCTCAGACCATCCCAACACAATTGTTCATGTCCATGGGTCATGTGTATAAGTTCTTTGGTTACTTCATCTCCTATACTGTACTTTACATCCCCATGGCTATTCTGTACCTACCAATTTTTATTTCTTAATCCCCTCACCTCTTCACACATTCCCCCACACCTCCCTCCAATCTGGCAACCATCAAAATGCTCTCTGTATCCATAATTCTGTCTCTGTTCTTCCTGTTTGCTTAGTTCATTTTTTAGATTCAGTTATTGGTAGATATGCAATGTTGTTATTTTATTGTTCGTAGTTTTGATCTTCTTTTTCTTAAATTAGTCCCTTTAACATTTCACATAGTAATGGTTTGGTGATAATAAAGTCCTTTATTTCTTTCTTGTCTTGAAAGCCCTTTGCCCTTGGAAGCTCTAAATGACATCTTGGCTGGGTAGAGTAGTCTTGGCTGTAGGTCCCTGCATTTCATGACTTTGAATATTTCTTGCCAGTCCCCTCAAGCCTGCAGTTTCTTTTGAGAAATCAGCTGACAGACTTATGAGAACTCCCCTGTAGGTAACTAACTGCTTTTATCTTGCTGCTTTTAAGATTCTCTCTTTATCTTTAATCTTTGGCACTTTAATCATGATGTGTCTTAGAGTGGGCCTGTTGGCATCCATCTTGTTTGGGACTCTCTGCTTCCTAGGCTTGCGTGTCGATTTCTTTCACCAAATTCATGAAGTTTGCTTTCATTATTTTTTCAAATAGATTTCTAGTTTCTTACTATTTGTCTTCTCCATCTGGTACCCCTATGATGCAAATGTTGGAATGCTTGAAGTTACCACAGAGGCTGCTTACACTATCCTTGTTTTTTTTTTTTTTTTTTAATTCTTTTTTCTTCCTCTTGCTCTGGTTGGTTGTTTTTTGCTTCTTTATTTTCCAAATTATTGATTTGATTCTCAGCTTCATCCATCCTACTTTTATTGCCTTGTAAATTGTTCTTTATTTTAATTAGCATATCCTCTATTTTTGACTGGATCTTTTTTATGATGCTGAGGTCCTCACTAAGTTCCTTGAGCATCCTTATAACCAGTGTTTTGAGCTCTGCTTCTGACAAATTGCTTATCTCCATTTGTTTAGCTTTTTTTCCAGAGTTTTGATCTGTTCTTTCATTTGGGCCACGTTTGTTTGTCTCCTCATTTTGGCAGCCTCCTTGTGTTTGTTCCTATGTATTAGGTAGAGCTGCCTTGACTCTCTGTCTTGGTAGCATGGCCTAATGTCATGGGTGTCCTGTAGGTTCCAGTAGCACAGCTTCCCCCATCACCCAAACTGAATACTTAAGGAGCGCCCTTCATGTGAGGTGAATTTATCTTCCCCTTATAGTTGAGGCTTGATTGCTGTTGGCAGATTAATGGAGGGGGTTTACCGAGACTAGTCAGCTGCAAGGACTGGCTGTGACCACTGACCACCAATCTCCACCATCCCTGGAGGATAAACTGTACTGATACAGGGTGGTGGTTCTCTGACGTGGTCTGTAGCTGTCCATTGGGTGCATGCATAGGCTCTGGAGTTTCCCAGATGGTACAGGCCAAATCAGCCCCCCACCTGTGTTCTGGCCAGGGCCACCCTGCATGAGCTATGAAGTAATCTGAGATAGCTGCCACTTGGGCTGGGTTTGGAGATTCCCAAGCAAAGCCAATCTGTGAATCTAGGTTAGGTGATTCTAGTGCTGGGGCTGGATCACTTAGTAAGAGGTGCAGAGGCTGGAGGCTCACTGTTACTTTTTTGATAGCATTTAGGACATTTTGAAGCACAAGCCAAGTTCAGGCATCCATGTGGAAAAGTCATAGTTAACAGTTTGGTTGGGGCCATCAATTAGGTGTGACAGAATCTCAGGGGATCTCCAGGGGGAGGCAAACAGTTTTTAGCCTGGTTGATGGAGTCTCAGATATGGCACCGTCCTTCCAGCTCTGCAGCCCTGTAGGGGGAAGGCTCCACAAAAGGACGGTGGCCTCTGCCCTCCTTTCTCTTTGAGAGAAAGCTGACCCCAGCTCTTGCCCGGATGCCAGGTACTTCAGTTCTTCCCTATATGCTACTGATACCTTTCAAGCTGCTACTCTGGTGCTGAAGCTCAGAGGGAGTGAGTGTGAGTAACTGTGTGCATGGGTTCTTTAAGGGGAACTGCTTGAGACTCTAAAAGTTTCTTCCACTGACTCAATCTCTGATGGTTTTACAGCCAGAAATTATGTGGACTTATCTTCCTGGCACTGGAACCCTGGAAGGGGGTACCTGGAGTGGGGCTAGGACTCTTCACTACTGAGATATCCTTCCCAGATTTTATCTACCATATGTGGATATGGGAACAACCTGTCTGGCATCCCCGCCCCCTCCTAGCAGTCTGAATGGATGTGGTTTCTTTAATTCCGTAGCTGTCAGACTTCCATTCAACTTGATTTCTGATGGTTCTGAGTGATGATTGTTCTACATTTTAGTTGTAATTTTGATGTGGTTGTTCAAGGAGGCAAACCATGTTTACCTACATTGCCTTCTTGATGGAATTCCCTCAAGTTTCTTTTTATAACCATTTATCACTGCTTTACCCTCCTCTACCTCCTCCCATCCCCCTTTTCTTTGGCCATCACCACAGTGTTGTCTGCGTCTATGGGTTATACATACATGTATATGCTCTTTGGATAATCCTCTCACCTTCTTTCATGCAATCCCCCTTCCCATCTGGCAGCTGTCAGTCTGTTCCACCTACCCATGCCTGTTTCTATTTTGTTCATCAGTTTATTTTGTTTATTGGTTTCAACATATAACTGAGATCATATGGTATTTGTCTTTCTCTGACTGGACTATTTCTTTCAGCATAATAATCTCCAGGTCCATTTATGATGTTGAAAAGGCAAGGTTTCCTTCTTTTTAATGGCCACATAGTATTCATTGTGTAAAGGTACCACAGCATTTTTATACACTCTTTTACAGATGGGCACTTTGGCTGCTTCCAAGTCTTGGCTATTGTAAATAGCAGTGCTTAGGGGTGCATGTATTCTTTCAAATTCATGTTTTGGATTTCTTTGGATATATTCCCAGAACCGGATTTGCTGGGTCACAAGGTAGCCCATTTTTAACTTTTTGAGGTACCTCCATACTGCTTTCCACAGTGGCTGTACCAGTCTGTGTCCCTACCAACAGTTCATGAGGGTTCTCTTTCCTCCACATCCTCAACAACACTTGTCATTGGTTGCTTTATTGATAACAGCCATTCTGACAGATGTAAGGTGATATCTCATTGTGGTTTTAATTTGTATTTTTCTAATGATAAGTGACATTAAGCATCCTTTCCTATGCTTGTTGGCGATCTGCATATCCTCTTTGGAGAACACTATGAATATGTGGTTAAATTTAGTTTGGATCTGAAGGAGATTTGATGAGGCAGTAAAGTATGCTGGTACTTTAGTCTGTAGACAAACCACAGAATTCTAGAAATTAACATTAAATGAAGAGTTTGACAAATTTATGTTTATCTGAAAGTAGTTAATGTAGGCAACAGAATAATAGATGTAGATTGACTCTAGCTCTATTCCAGGTGCAAAAATATGAAGAGATTGATGATTTTTTAAAATTTTCAGTAATAAGTTTTACCAACACAAACCACATATTTATCATGAAAAATCAGAAATTGTGTAATCCAGTGGGAATTTAAGCACAGAAGTCTATTATAATTTTGAGGGGTTAAATTCTAATTTTAGAAATTGATCCTACTGCTTATAAGTAGTTAAAAAGAATGGGTTTCAGTCAATTTTGTCGTGCTAAAAACAAAGAGAAAATATAGTGGACTTTTGAATCAATCATTGCTATTTGCATAACACATTTTAAAAGTTATTTTAGACAGAGTAAACAAGGTTAATGTAGGCTAGTTTTTGTCAGGAACAATTAGATATTAACAAGAAAATATTGACTAATATTTTCATCTTCTTAGAATTTTTAAAATTTCGGTCCAAAAATGATGATTCTTTCTGTTTCAAGTGTTATAGAAACTAATCTTTTTTGGCCCAAAAATGAAGGTCACTTTACTTTAAGAATAGTGCCGACTCCAGGTATGCTCTAGTCCAGAATCTCAAAAATGCTACAAGGTTATATTTTATTTTGTTTGTTTGTTTCCACCTGAATCTTTTAGCTCTGTCTTCTGTGTTGGCTTTATTACTGATATGTTCCTTTATGTGGTATAATGGCTGCTGGGAATTTTAAGTTTTATCTCCAACTTTCAAATTTAGTGAAGAGTTTCTCTTACTCATAAACCCTCCAAAAGATCACTTTTCACCTTATTAAATTTTATCATTTGTGGGTAAGAGGGATGGCATTTTTATCTGATGTTTATTTCTATATTTCATTATTCTAGACTAATGCCTGATACATATATGTCACTCAATTAATAAGTTTTCAATAAGTGAATGATAAATCCTTCCCAAAACTGCATGGCTGAGGATACATGATTTCTCAAAAACAAAACTTTCCCCTCCCTCCCTTCCTTCCTTCCTCTTTCTACCACCCCCACCTCTCTCTTTTTTTCATTCTTTTCTTTTTCTTTTTTTCTCTTGGCTTACTTTTTTCCCATCCCTGATTCTCTCCGTTCCCTCCTTTTTTTTAATTATTATCATCTCCATTATTGAAGTTCACTCATTTCTTAGTATTTTTATAATATTTAAAATCCTTATGCTGAGCTTATGAATACCATGACAAAACCTATGATTTCATGGGCCACTTCACAGGTGAGTAAAGGTTTTTTTTTGTTGTTGTTGTTGTTTTTTAAGTAGAGTAATATACTCTGGTTTCTCTTCAGGTCATATAAATCTTTCATCTTTTACTAAAAACAGTATAGTAGCAATAGTGATGAGTATGACAATAAAGTAATACTATAGCCATGATATTTTATGTTAGTTATCATGAGAAAAGCAACTATAGTCCTGAATACTAAATGCAATAAGTCCAAATATTACTTGGAATCCAGCATATTTAGTTTGTGTTTACTAACTTTCCCAGAGACCGGACTCCTGCTCTCTGCTACTCCTCAATTTTCTTTGCAATTTCTTTTACTCCTTATTGACCACTAATACTGGGATTACTCAATTTTTTAAATCATATTTCTTGTGTCATATCACTCACTCTCACCAGACAATTCTATTTACTCCCAGGTTTCAATTACTATCTTTGGATGACAACTGTGAAGTTTGCATCCACCCCTGACTTCTCTGTTACTCCTTAGACTCACATGTCCAACTGCTTACTGAACATTTTTAAATTCCGGATGACAAATTCTTCTGACTTAACCAATCACCTCATTTATATTTTTGGGTTTTGCCCAATATATTCCTTCTCCTATATTCCTTGTAGTAGCCAGTGAAATCACTACCCACCTGTTTAACGTACGTGAAAAATCAGAACTGTGAAATTCCACACGATGCCCGTAGTGGACACTGTCAGTGCTCTGCTCAGATGCCCTCAAGTTGTTTTTGTCATTCTGTCTCTTACCGTCCTCCTCCACACAGCCTGTGCTTTTACATCCAATGACCCTCAACTTCAATTCCTGTTAAGAGAAGTTTTGTGGGCTACAAAATTCATTTTGGCCAATGTGCAGAAATCCATAGATATGTAGGAGTAACGGTTGGGTTTAGCCACTGATTAATGATGCAGAAATATGATGCAGAAAAGTCTAGTCATCATTTTGACTAGACTTTTTGGCATGTTTCATGCTCCTATGGTACCCCACATTTCTCCTCCCTGCTAGACTCTGACTCCACCAGGGCTGGGACATGTGTGTTTCCCTTTTTATTTTTTCAGTTTGCAGGCTAAGCAACAGGCATGACCGTCCAATGCATAATAGGCATTTTGTAAATATTTGTTGGAAGAATGACTTAAGCATTCCTTTAGTATTTGTGAGTGTTCTGTGACACCTAAGTTGGGTAGGCACAACCGAAGTGGATAATCACATTCCTTGCTGGCAGGTGGGGCCTTGTGCATCCAAGTAAACAAATCTCTACATCCATATGATACACACTCTATTTTATATACGTATGAATGGAAGACATCTAGACAGATTGTTTATAAAATACCAAATGGCACTAAGTATTGTCTTGTATAATTTTAAAAAGATAACACTAAATTTGAAGCACTTTAAAGTGTGTGACTACATATGTCACTTCTTCCCATGTGTCTTCTACAATCTTTCTCCAACTAAAAACAACAACAAAACCCCAATATAGATCACACTCATTTTTCTTGTTTTTCTTGTTTCACTTTACCAAGCCCATGAACACAAGAGTTATCTTATAGAATCCTTGTGAGGTATCACGTAGGCAGTATATCTTATACATAAGTATGCAGCATATCTTAAGGAATACATATACTTGTTTGCATGCCCCCACCTACCCAGAATTACTCGATCCTGCCAATGAAGGCATCTGATTATCCATATTGGTTGTGCCTAGCCAACTTAGGCATCGCACAAATGCTTTCTCATGGAATCCTCCTCAGGGAGGCTCTATGCGCACATGTTCGTTTGTGGTAAAGCTGGGGCTAGAAGCCATCTGTCCAGACTCCATCTCCAGAATATTTTCTTGTTCCCCCTCACTCAGTCCCTGGTTCCATTCCACACTCATCACAGGCACGATGGGCTGGGTTCCTTTATTCTGCACTTGCTGCCTAAAGCCCCGACCCAACTTCACTGGAGGCATTTTATTTTATTTTTAATTAGCTTATGCTACTCATTTATTTTTTAAAGATTTTATTTATTTATTTATCTTTAGAGGGAAAGGGAAGGAGAGAGGGAGAGAAATATCAATTTACGATTGCCTCCTGTGCGTCCTCTGCTGGGAACGGGCCTGCAACCCAGGCACGTGCTCTGACTGGGAATCAAACCGTGGTTGTTTGGTTCACAGGCCTGTGCTCAGTCCACTGAGCTACACCAGCCAGGGCACTACTCATTTATTTTTTAAATCAATTAAGGCATTTTAATTCTATTTAATTGTTCTTCTTGTCTTATACTCCCTTTTTCAGCCTGATTATGATGCCTTCTTCACGTGCTGGCACCGAAAAGCCATAATTCAGGTAAAGGAAATAGTTCATGCTCCAATACCTGGTAAGTCTTTTGGTCCTGGTTTTTATTTTTAATAAACTTTTGGTTCCAAAGTTTATTTATTAGAAAAAGAAAACAAAGAGGAACAGAATTTTCTTGTAAAAGAAAATTATCATTCATCAATTTTATATGATGTCTTTTAGTGTTTTACCTCTATAGTCACAAAATCTAAAATGTAGTGATAATACCTTTTCTACCGTTCTTTTTAACAAATTTAACATCTCAGAAACTTTCCTGAAAATATATTCACTGTTTTTAACATTGCTTCTTCGATTTCATACCAAACTTATGTGTATCACATGATTGCTCACCCAATTATAGAGCAAAATACAAAGCATCATCAAATAGTTTAATAGGAATATAGGAAAATATAGTTTGGCCCATCAAATGATGCAGAAAATAATGTGACAACAAATTCTGATTGCTTGTAAGATATTAGTTGTACTAGAATCCGTATGCCCACGTTTGAGGAAAAACTCAAAGCTCAAAAAGAGCTTTGAGAATATAAAAAAATAGACGTGCATGGACATAGTAAGATTTTTAACAATAATACAATGACAACACGACATAAAATATTTATGTCTAAATATTTAATTGCAACAGATTCTAAGTCCTGTGACGGAATGAACACACCTTGTTCAAATTGGTGTTAATGACTGTCCGCTTGTGTGACCCACATGTTCATGTGCTTTCCCACAGTATTTAAAATAAATATTTAGCAGATAATGAGAAGGAACAACAATTATTTTAACATAATTATCTGCCCTTAAAAAGTAAAAAAAAAGTGGAAAAAAATAATACATCTTGGTGTGTGCATCAGAGCATGTGCACATGTATTACAAAGTTTCTGTCAACTTTTTCTTTATAAGCTACTTTTGTTTACTCAATTCCTTCGATAATTTACTTTGTTACTATTTAACAGATATATGGTACAGGCATAGTATGATTTTTAATAATTTCTATATCCATAGATACTAGAAAGGCTGCTTCTTGGTTAAATTAAAGCGTGCACAATGCAAAAATAGGATCAGTCATCTTCACTTTTTCTCTTCTATTTCTGGAGCCAAGCAGGCCAGCAGAAAAGCAAGCCAGTAGAGTATCCCTCAGTCTAATTAGGTCTCTTTAAGGCAAGACAAAATGCGGGGAGGGAAGAATACCAAGCACTCCCCAGTCCCTCCAAGCAGCTGGAGTAGCCCAGGCCAACAGTGATAGGCCTCCAAGAAACACCGCAAAGAAACTGGCATTATGTCCACAGGTTATCATTACCATCTAAAAAAGAAAAAAAGAAAAATAAATAAAGAAAGAAAACCTGATCGATCCCTCCCTACCGCAATGATGCTTCAGGGCATCTCTCGCACTGCTGGGGAGTGATTGACCATCACCATCGGGTATCATTAAAGAAGGTAGGTGGAAAGGAAGTGGGGCATGCGGGCCAGGTGTGGGGGAGGGCAGAGGGAGAGGAAAAGCAGGGTCAGATGCAGCCACAAGCTCCAGCTCCAACTTGCGTCTTTTTCTCCCTCCTGAACTCCACTGACCTTTCACTCAAGGAGCCAGCTGGAGCCGAGAGAGATTTAATTGAATGAATTCCTCAGATGTGTTTGGAGTATGGGTGATGAAGAAAGGAGGAGGAGGGACAGACGGCTGGATACTGTGGTGAAAAGAGAGAAAAGGGGGAGGGAACTTTCCGTGACCTTCAAAGGCTAATTGCCTGGCTCTTCCTAGGCCCTTACTGGAGCTTGACTTGCAGAGGGCTCCCGTTGTCTGGTCTAGCCAAAGCTCTCCAGCCGCTCCCAGAACCCTGGCCTCAGAAATGCAGCCCCGTCAGCCGCTCCCCGGTGACCTGCGGTCCAATCAATAGCGGGCCGGCCCAAGTGGCTGCAGCTCCACTGCCCTTCTTGGGACGAGCTGCATTAACAGGCTCTGCTCATCCTGGCTTCCCAAACACCCCTCATTAATCCGAGCCCAGGAAAAAAAGGGGAGTACGGGATTGACCAGAAGCACTGATGTGTGTGTGTGTGTGCTTCCGTCCTTTTCATTGTTAGTTTAATAGAATAAAATCGAAGTGAGTGAGAAAATCAAACCTCTCCTCTGGCACTTCCTCTCTATCTTGTTTCCATTGTTTGTTTCTGAAATTATAAATCACAGGGAGTAACCAGATTAAGAGTTTATCCACGAACACTGCCTCTCCCTACTTCGCCCTGTCTCTAAATCCTGTCGTTATGGGGCTTTGAGTGTGTATGTGAGTGTGTGTCTGTGTGGGATTTTTTTTTTTTTTTGAACGTAAGTAAAAAGGAGTCAGTGAATGTCAGCTGAGTTAAATGGGTGACAAGGGAGATGGAAAGAAGAAAATTCATCCCTTCTTGTCTTTGAGAGCAATTTAATTAGGCCTTAGCCCCCTGTGAGTGGGTAAGAAAAAGGCTGGGGGTGGCTTGTCTAGGCTTCCTCTAGAGGCAAAAGCGGCCTTGGACGCTGAACAAGTGCCTGTACACACACACAAAGGATTTTTAAAGGATCATGTAAGAAGATCAACCGATAAGCAGCTAATTTTGTGTACTTAGGGAGCAAACGAGTGAGCACATTCCCACTGGAATACCTAGGGTAATAGGATGAAAAAAAGTGGAGAAAAGATCTTAAGTATTTTACTTCTAATCCTGATCACTAAAATTAAAGATTTATGCAGCTTGACAGGGTGGCTAGCTGTAGCTATTGGGGAGCCTGTGTGTGTGTGTGTGTGTGTGTGTGTGTGTGTGTGTGTGTGTGTGTGATGGGTTTGTGTGTGTGTTGCAGTGCTTGTATATGTGTGTGTGTGAAGTATGAATTGATACAGTCATATACATGCAAATATGAGTTGTTTTATGTACCACTCGGTTATTTTGAAAATTTTCATCAGAAACCACTTTTAAACTAATTGGAGTATGCAAAGAGGAAACCTCATTTTTGATTCAAATGAATTTTCAGAAATGACATTTGATTCTGGAAATATGACTGATCTGCACGATGTCCTGATAAGAAATGAAATGAGCCGCTGTCCTTCAGGATATCATAGACTTAAAGTGGGGGATTTTATGGTTAATGCCATCAGATAGAAGTGTCCTGCTTTGAAAGGAGAAGTCCATCAGCCTAAGGGGAAGTCTGAAGTCTGAATTCATCTTTAAATCTGCTGCTGCAGTTAAAGCTGGCATGAAGCAATGGTGGATTTTTTCTAAACAATCATAAATAAATTGTAATAAGTACTGAGATGGTTGATATCAAAAAGTTAACTAGTATTGTACCTTAGCATTTTGGATTTCACTTTAAGTTCCTAATGTCAATGTTTGATAAGGAAGTCAAGAGTGAACATAGAGGCTAAATTAATATGTTTAGACCACAGGATGGAATATTAAATTATTAGAAATGTGATTAATACTGTCATTCTTATAAAACACAATGTCAAAATGAAAATGGAAAATCAATGAGGGAATAAATTAATACCAACGTAGAAGAAAACGTACAAATAGCCAGAAGCAAGTAGATGAATATCGGGGTCATTGGCCTTGGGCACAGATGAATGAGAGAGTATGGAGCCATGTTAAGAAAAGGCCGGAGCCCTGTCTGGTGTGGCTCAGTGGATTGAGTGCTGGCCTGTGAACCAAAGGGTTGTCCGTTCCATTCCCAGTCAGGGCACGGCACGTTCCTGGGTTACAGGCCAGGTCCCCAGTAGTGGGCACGTGAGAGGCAACCACACCTTGATGTTTCTCTCCCTCTATTTATCTTTCCCTTCTTCTCTCTCTAAAAATAAATAAAACCTGAAAAAAAGAAAAGGTAGCCAATAAAATGGAGTCAGTCATGCCATATCGAGGTGTACGTGTATGTTGTAAATGGATTGCAACAGGCAGCAGAAAATCATCAAGAGAGACTTATTCCATGGGAAGAAAACTCACTGTGAATAAAGCTTATATCTGCCGTCTCACAAAACTACTGACCAATCCCTTCACTCTCAGCAGCCCCGCCCCGCACTGCTGGCCTGGGTTTTCATATCTTCTCCTCTCTAGGTACTTATGCTGAGAGATTGTATATCATGGTCAGGTGTATTTATAATTCTGCAACAAATAAAGGTTTCCATGAAAATTACTCAGAATATAACAGAACTGAGTTGTGAAAAAGAAAAAGAAAAAGATAAAAACTAAGGTAAGGAAAAGATATGTTTCAAGGCAGTTTTTTCAGTGCAGGGGGAAAGTGAAAGAGATAAGAGAAGAAAGAAGCAAAGGCAACCAGTAGAGACGGGGAATGGAAGAATAAATAAGATGAAATGGGCAGAATACATTTGATGAAAGAAGAGTGGGGATGGGGATAGTGTACTTAGTGCTTTAAATAACCTATCCCCTTCTTTTTAAGATACTTTCTAATTTCAGTTACCATCTAGAAATATGAAAACTTGATTCCATGATTCACATATCTGTGAGTTAGCACTGGTACTAACTTAGATACAGAAAATAACATAATCATAAAGTATTTTATATTCTATCAATGAATTGGGAATGCACAGTTATGATATATGAAATTGTATGCATTGACTCATTATTGATAAATGTGGCGTGTCACAGCTTTCTCATGGCCTTTTTAGAAATAAAATTTGCTTATGAAGGAAAAATTAGAAATTCAGAACTTCCCTGAAAACAGGCAATCTGAATTTTCAAATATTTAGAGGAGGAACTCAGTCTAATCCTATATAAACCTGACATAAGAGTTTTCTGGTTATCTGGTTTTTCTGGTTATCATAAGAGTTTTCTGATTATCATGCAGCTGATCTGCAAAATGCCAATAGATATAAAAGTTTGACACCTTCATAGTAGCTAGATTGTTTTTTAAAAGCTATCCCTGTTTGCATAATCAATAATAGTTTGTATATACTTGTATGCAAGGTGGGGCAAAAATAGGTTTACAGTTATCTGTATAGAAAATAATACAATAATTGATAAATAATAATACGAGATTAAACTCTGTGTTTCAATTGCTCACAACTGTAAACCTATTTTTGCCCCACCCTGCATATTGGAGAGTCAGCTACATATGTTTCTTTCGATATGTCTTCCTCAAACTTGACATATTTACAAAAGGATATGAAAATGGTACACAGATGATGTGTAGATGACTTATTTTGGAAATTAAATGGTTTTCTATTTTGAAATGCTTAATGTTAATAATAAGAAAGCATTAACTTCAGGAATTTCAACTTCTTAAAATAAATCAGCTCAGTATATGTAAAAAATAATGAAAAGGCTCAGTCTGTTTCCCTTACATGTAAACCAGCCAAAAATAAAAATTTTATTTAAGACAAGATAAATGAGTTCACACATACAGGTGCATTCTGTACTGTTTTTTAACTCTTCATAAATACATATGACAAAGAGTAGTCTTAGAGCATGACAAGCATTTGTTTGGTCTCACATTTTGTACAGCAACCACTGAATGAGAGAGGCCCAGAAAGAATTACAATTGCATAGGCATTGATAGAGCAAAGCTAAGAGGAGATGATATAACTCAGCCTTAGATTGCACCCTCCAGAAATCATGTTGAATTTCACAAGAGGTAAGCATCTTGATAAATCCTTCTGAGTATGATGAAATCAGCTTGCAAAAATAGCTTAAGAGTACATACTGGATAACATCTCAGATACATCAATTTTGTTTTCGGGCCCTTTCCAGTATTATACTTAACTAGAGGTAGAGCAAGGCACTTCTTCAATCACCCCATCGATCTTACAAAGCCAGTGCCAATAACCTTTTTTTATAATACCAAATTTATTACTTGCTTAAAGTTGCACTTTTTCAATTCTGAAATTTTGTTAGCCATATGTTGATGAAAGCATTAGCTTAGGAAAAGCACTCCCCCTCTCACAAATACCACACATCAGTTAAATTGTGGAGGCCTCTCCAAGAGGTATTATTTTCAAATTTGATATCCCATATGTTATCTTATGTGGAGCAGAACAGTAACTAGGCTTTTCCACTGATACCAAATTTTCACAAAATCAGTCTTCTAAACTCTGCATTCATGTATTGTTTTTCATTCAACACCTATTAAATGAACTTCTGCATGCCTAACTCTACGTGGTTTGTCCACCATTATATCCCAAGTACTGAGCACAATACCTGACAACAGTATTAACTAAGAAGATTAAAATTTGGGGTGCTGTTAAGAGATAGCAGAACAAAACTTATAAGTCAAAAAACCCTGAAATTTTATGTTTCTTTTTATAATTCTTACAGAAAATCATCACTCAAGCCATGACACCCTGCCATAGATAATAAGCATATATACATGCCTTGGACTGAATAAAAATGGCTATTATCCTGTGACTTACCCAGAGCCTCAAGTAGACACAATGGCAAATAATCGGGTTTAAAAGAAGAAACAGGATCCCAGATGAAACTCAGATCAACAGAGTTCTCTATTATCTTACAAAGAGCAGGGGCAAGGGGATTAATAAATCATAATTGGGAAGAATGTCAAAGACTAGATGAAGAGGTTCTGAGGACAGAGGCAGAATTTATTTCTGAGGGAAGATACTCTTATAGATTAAAGATAGCCATGGAGAACCATGACAAGCTATCAAATATTAAGTATAGGCAATTAGCAAATTAATCTCTAATTCTCCACCCTCGGATTAAGAAATGATGGTTGAGGAATTCGTTTGAGATGGCCCTTTTCCCTACTTACTTTTCATACGGGCTTCCCGACAGAACCAGGCTCTCACACTGAACAAGAGCACTCCCCTGGAACACTATTAGTGTTCCGTTGTGAAGGGTTAGGCCACTGAGTGTCTAGCATAAATGCTGTTCGATTGCCTTTCTGCTGGCGGCATTTAATCCTGACACGACCTCTGACCACAACTGGTTAAGTCCGTGGTTAGAAGTAAGATAATGTAAAATAAGTAATATAATAGAATGACCATAGTCTCCAAAACTTTGCAACATGCTGTTAAGCTAACGAAGTCAGAGATCAGATTCAACCATCTAAACAGGAGAAAGAGACTGCAACCGTCTCAATATTTTCATTATTTTCAAGTTTCACGAAGCTACCTAAATTGTTGATGATACCAACAGATTTAAAATGGAAGGGGGCAGTGTGATATGAGTTCAATTTTTTTCATTATGTTATTCTTACCTTTTCTGGGATCTGTCTTCCCAGGGATCTAGGGATCTGTCTTCCATAGTAGGCGAACAAAAATAGTGATTGGAAAATGAATAAATGAATGTGCATATATATAAATCTAAGAAATACATTTTTGTGAAAAAAACAAATTATTATTGGACTCTATAATTATCCATGCTATTATATATTTCTTAAATATTTAATACTTTAAAATCTTGATATGGCGTGCTCTCCCTCTGGGCCACCATCCACACCATTCCCTTTCCTCTTCCTCCCTCACTTCTTCCCCCACAGGCATGTGTCTTTTAAACCCTAAGGACCCCCCAGACTTGCAATCAGGGGAGCCATAGGTAGTGGCAGATCATCCCAAGCTAATCTTCTGAATCTGTCCCCAAAGCTCCCTTTTCTCTGGCTTCCCAGTGAGCTAAGACAGTCCAGCCTAGGCTCTTCTGTTACTTTTTCTATGTTAAACCCTTCCTAGTGTCACTATCCCCAGCTTTAATAAACGTACCCTCATAGTCATCTGAACTCATGTTGTGAAACCTTTCCTACATGAAGTCAAGAACCTCCTCATCCCAGAAATAAAATAAAATATAATCTAAAATAAATCCTGATATAATGATCCCTATACCTGTGCTAATTTTAAAATCAGAGTGACAATATTTACTAATGAAATAACTTTTTAAATATTAAATTAAAGTTTATTTTAAATATTTTTAAATTTATTTTTAGAGAGAGGAGAAGGGAGGGAGAAAGAGAAGGAGAGAAGCATCAATGAGAGAGAGAAACATCAACTGGTTCCCTCTTGTGGGCATCGCATCTGGGGACCAAATCTGCAACCCAAATCTGACTGGAATCAAACCCACAACCTTTCGCTTTGTGAAATGATGACCAACTCAACTGAACCACACTGGTCAGGACAGAATATTAAATTAAAATTTCGAAAGACTCCTTCAAATTTATAGATTAAAATAATGGTTTTATAAATCACTGGGACAATGGAATACACAAGACATTTCACAGGAAATTGTGAATGAAATTTGAAATAACAAAAGTAATGTCCAGTTATTTGAACAAATATTATGCTCCCTGAATAAATCTGTGATAATATGGCTTAACAATGTAACCTCTAAAATAAATGCTACATTCATTTATGCTTACTGTTGTGAGTAATGCACAAAAAAAAAAAATAACTGTGAAAATATAATTATAATAAAAATGCATTAAAAACTACTTGTACATGAGTTATGCCTATAGCCATGATAAAGTAAGAGATTTTATTTACCTTCCTATCTCCAACAATAACAACAAAAATAAAATAAGGTCTATCAAGTGATGATTTTCAAACATCGGAAATAAGCAGCATAAGATGATCCCTGCGAGAAAGAAAACAAATGAGTGAGCCTTTTGATGACCCCAGCTTTTTGCCTGAAGGCAGCCAACAGTGTACGGAAGGGGATTCAAATCAGATCCCAAAGGACTCTCTGAGTTGGACAGAGGGATTAAAAATTGGGAAGGCCAAGATGACTGTGATTTGTGAATATAGTGCAAAAGAATATGTACCAGGGAGACAGAACGAAAGCTCCAAAAATGGGCAGAAGTGTTCACTTTACTCTCTGGCTTAGTAATTCTTCAGACATTTATGAAAGAAATCATGAATTTACATTTTTCCCACCAGCCAGAGAAGAAAGAATTAATAATACAAAAGGCAACAGAAGAAATTTTAAAAATGTAATTAAGAGGTTAAATTAGTCCTAGATTAAAGTCTAGTTTGTAGTTGTCATAATAAACTGGAAGAACAAGCCTCAAAAAATGTAATAGATTCTTTACTCCTGAACCAAGTCAAACACTGTTTAAAGGAATACAACAAAATCCAGCAACAACAGTATAAAATTCACACTGTCCCTTACCCAACTAAAAAAATCTCAATGTACAAAGAGGCAGAAAGAAGGAGAAATTCAATTAATACAAACTGATTGAAAAATGGCAGAGATGATAGAATTATCAGACAAGGTCATTAAAGCAGCTATTTTCCATATCTTTGGAAAATTTTGAGAAAATATACCATGATAACTAGAATATATAAAAGGAGATACAAATAATACTTCTAGAGATTAAAAAATACAATGTCTGAAAAAATACATGAAATAAAATTAGTGATATGGTAGCATATTAATTTCTACAGAGTAAAAGATAAGGAAACTTAAGAAAGCAAAAAAAAAAAAAAAAACCTGAAAAGCTGTTCAAAATGGTGCAAGGCATAAAATAAACTGAATATGAAGCAAAAGAATATCAGTGAACTCTGATACTACAAAACAATCTAACATTATGCAATAAAAGTCTGGAAGAGTGACAGTGAACATGTTTGAAGAAATATGGCATTCCCTGCCCCCTGGTTTTATGCAGAGTATAAAAACTACAGACCTGAGAATCTCATTAAAACCAAGACAGAAAAAAGAGGAGAACAGCAACGCATTGCTGACAACTAGTCATAAAGAGAAAAGTCTAAAAGCAGTCAGAAATGAAGACACATTATATAGATAAAGGATTATAACAGACTCGTCAAAAACTATATAAATAAGGTAAAAATCAAGCAAAATCTTTTATGCACTGAAGATTTTTTAAAAACAATCTCAATTTTATATTTGGCCAAATAATTTTTCAAAATAATGAAATATAGAAGTTTTCAGGCAAATAATCACTGAGATCATTTATTACCAGTAGACATGCATTAAAAAAGTGTTAAAAGATATGAAAATGACACCATATTTAATTTGCATCTATACAAAGATATTAAAAATCTTTGAAATGGTAAATATGTGGGAAAATGTACAAGACTTTTTCTCTCATTTTCTCTTTAAAAGATAATCCACTGCTTTAAGTGAAATAACAATACATCATGAATATGATAGATTGAATATTTGGTCTCTAAAGATGTCCACGTTCTAATCCCAGAATTTATGAATATACTATTTGACATTCAAAAGTAATATTCAGATATGTGTAGTTAAAGGTCTTGAGATGGAGAGATAATCCTGGGTCTGGGTAGGCCTAATTTAATCACAAACCTCCTTATAAAAAGGGACACAGGGGTCTAAGAACAAGAAGACCAGACGACAGAAACAGGTTGGAGGAAGAAGCCACATTCTGAAGGTGAAGGAAGGGATGACCCAAACAACACAGACCACCTCTGTAATCTGGAAGAGGCAAGGAAACAAATTCTTTCTGGCACTTCCATATGGAACACAACCCTGAAGATAAGTTTTTAACTTCATACCTCCAGAACCATAAGAGAACAAATTTGTGTTCTTTTAAGCCACCAGATACATAGTAATTTGATACAGCAGCATTATAATACAAATTTTGTAATGATAATAAAATATGTAAAAAATAAGTACCTCATAACAATAACATGGAAAATGGATGAGAAGAATGGAGGCATATAATTTTAAGTTTCTTACACTATTCATGAATTGATCTATTGTTATGTGAAAGTAGACTGTGTTAGCCTAAAGATGGATACTGAGCCCTAGGGCAACTGCTAAAAATATTAAACAAGAGAATGTCATGTGGGATCTCACCACCCCTAAAAATCCCCCCAACCTCTGGCTGCTGTGGGGGTAGGGGAGTGGGATGAGTGGAGATGAAAGAGGGCATAAAGGGGATAAATGGTAATGGAAAAAATACAATAAAAATGAAATAAAGAGAACATCAAATAAGTGAAAGTGGAGATAGAATGGAATCATAAAAAATATTCAATCTTTTCAAAGAAGGCAAGAAAAAGGACAAATAAAACTACAAATAACAGAAGAGAAAAATAAAAATTAAGAGGGCATAGTTAGGTCTGTTTTGGAAATCACATTAAATAAAAATATGTTAAATTGTATATAAAAATTAGACACTGCCATCTTAGATAAAAAAAGTGAGATATGATCATATGAGGTCTAACAACAAGAAAACATAGAGCCACTTTATATGTAAAAACACAGGTAGCCCTGGCTGGTGTGGCTCAGTGTATTGAGTGCTGGCCTGTGAACCAAAGAGTTGCAGGTTCGATTCCCAATTAAGGCACATGCCTAGGTTGCAGGCCAGGTCCCCAGTAGGGGGTATGCAAGAGGCAACCACACATTGATACTTCTCTCCTTCTCTTTCTCCCTCCCTTGCTCTCTCTTTAAATATAAATGAATAAATCTTTAAAAACAAGACACAGGTAGATTAAATGTAAAGAAACAAGGAAAAAAGATATATTTTATTAATACTAATTATAAAACAACTAGAGTTGTGGTATAAATATCAGAAAAAAGTAGACTTCAGAGAAAGAATGAAAGGGATAAAGAGAACTTTGCAATGATAACAAGTTCATTTTTCAGGAGGATGAATTTGTCCTAAATGTATATATACTTGGTAATTTAGCCTCAAAACACATAAAGTAAAAACCTGTAAAACTGAAAGAAAACAGACAAATCCAAGTTTATAGTTGGAAATTTTCAACACTTTTTTTCTGAGTAATTCAGAGAATTATAATTAGACAGGATATAATAAAATTCAATAGGATATAATAAAATTCAATAAAAGGACCATCTTGACCAAATGAATCTTTATTTACAGCAATGCCACCACACAGCAGAAGAATGCACATTAGTTTTCAGAAGCAAATGGAACACACATGTATTCTGAGCAATAAAAATAGTTACAAGTTGAAAAGAAAAGTAATCTGTGCAAAGTACATTTTTCTGACCTCAGGAAAATTAAACTGTAATCAGTAACAAACTTTATATGGAAACCAAATATTTAGAAATTAAACAATGCATTCTAAATAACTAATTGCCCAATGAGAAAATCGTTAGGGATATTAAACAATATATTTAATTAAATAAAAATGAATGTGTAGCATTTTAAATGTTGTTAGATGAAGCTAAATCAGTTTTGAAGAACACTTTCATAGCATTTAAAATAAGAAATTTCTCATTGATCTATGATTTTGCTTTATGTAACTATACAATAAGAAAAACTAATTAAAAAATAATCAGAAGGAGGGAATACCAGGTAAGAGTAAATTACATTTAAAAAAGAACAGAAAACAAATGAAGTCAAAGAACACCCCCCAATTTTTTTTGTTTTTGAAAATAAAATTTAGAAACTTCTAGTAAACTAATGAGAAAAACAAAGGGAAACCAGAAATTACCAATAATGGAATTTTAGAAAGGAACATTAATAGAAATCCTACCACATTAAAATAATAATAAGGGCATATTTAGAGTAACATTATGCCATTTTAATAACTGAGATAAAATAAGCAAGTACTTCAAAATAGTTTGAATAAGCAGCCTATTCATTTAAAATTAAATACACAATTAAATATCTTACATATTTAAAGGTAATTAAATTTGTAGTTAAAAACCTACTCATGAAGAAATTTAAGCCCATAGAACTTCACTGGTGAATTCTAACAATCACTTTCAAAGTAATACAATTCCACAAACCTCTTCTGGGAAATGAAAAGACAGGATACATTTCCTAGCTCATTTTATGAAGAAGCATTAATCTGATAACAAAATTAGAAAGTGTTATAACAAAAAGTACAGGCAAATATTTCTGAACACATATAATAAAATGTTTATTCCAAATTTAGTAAATTCAATTCAGGCATATATAAAAAGGATCACATGAAATAATCAAGTTAAGCTTATCCTGAGAATGTGAGAATGTAAAGATGGTTAAACATTCAAAAGTCAATCATTATAACTCACTATATGAATAGACTAAAAAGGGAAAAATATACAACTATCTCAATAGATTCAGAGTGGATATAGAAATATCATTTTTCAAGATTCAATATCCACTTATGTTAATAAAAGAAACTCTTAGAAAACTAGCTTGATTAAAGACATCTATGTATCTGTACCTCTGAATGACTAAATATTTTCCCATAAGATCATAAATAAAACAATAATATTCATTGCCATCATATGTAGAGAAAATTATATTGGAGATCATCATCAGGACAATAAAGGAAAAAATAAAACTGTAAGAATTGGAAATAAATAATATTTATTTATTAATAGATAACATGGGAATCTACTAAAAAATCCTAATAAATATACAGGGAAAAATAATGAAAAATAAATGAATTTAGCAATATCACAGTACACAAAGTCTACATGCAAAATTACACTACACATTTTATATAATTCCAATGAACAAATGAAAATGAAATAAAAATATACCACATATAATAGCATCAAATATAGTTAAAATCTTAGGGATATTGTAATAACACACATGCAAGTCCAAGATACTGAA